>ONZH01022905.1:0-30805 GCA_900303285.1 Rhinella marina
AACAAGATGCGAGCACAACCTAATTGTTTTCACTCCATGAAGTGACTGCCTCAAGGGGTGTTCCCACAGAGGACATGTATCACCTATCCACAGCACTTGGTGGTCTCCCTCAGTCCTTAAAGGGGTTCTGCAGTTCTGTAAAACTGATGATCTATCCTCTGGATAGATCATCAGCCTCTGATCGGCGGCGGTCCGACACCCGGGGCCCCCGCCGATCAGCTGTTTGAGAAGGCAGCGGCGCTGCAGGAGCGCCGCGGCCTTCTCTGTGTTTACCGCAGGCCAGTGACGTCACGACTAGTATCACTGGCCTGGGCGGGGCTAAGCTCCATTCATGTGAACAGAGCTTAGCCCCGCCCAGGCCAGTGATACTAGTCGTGACGTCACTGGGCCTGTGGTAAACACAGAGAAGGCCGCAGTGCTCCTGCAGCGCCGCTGCCTTCTCAAACAGCTGATCGGCGGGGGCCCCGGGTGCCGGACCCCTGCCGATCAGATGATGATCTATCCAGAGGATAGATCATCAGTTTTTAAAAACTGCAGAACCCCTTTAAGACTTTGAGTGGAGCAGCAGCACTCCTGCTTGACCGTCGCTCCTTACCAAGAAACAGGGGGTCCCGGGACATCTGTTTTGGTAGACGGTGGGGGGGGGGTACCAGCACCAAACATGTATCAGTTATCCTGTGGCTAGTGTTCTGTGTGGAAAATCCCCTTTAACACAAGTCAAAACATTTGGATCCCTTACCCTGGAAATGTCGCCCATGTTAAAATGAAGTATGGTTGAAAAAGTGGACTCCTACACGCTCGTGCGGTGTGGTAACGCGGTTATCTTGAGGAGCTCGTGTGCCTTCTACCAGATGTGCTTGTTCTTACATATTCCTTTTGTTTGTAGTTGAACAAATGAAAAAAACCTATGAAAGAGTACAGAGAGGACACCAGAGGATGGAGATGAAAAGCAGCGGTGAAGAAGACAGGTCCGAGGTCAGTCGGTTGACACGCCGGCTTGAGGTAAAAATTACAGCTATTATTATTTTCTGGCTGTCTTCTTTTGGTATAATATAGATCAAGGGGTATGGCCCACTATTCTGGCCGACCACACAACTGATGTGGGACCCATAGTGAGGATCAGAGATCGGTGGTGAACTCTTCCTTTACGACATATACAGTGGCATTTTTCCTCCAGCTGCCAGTAGAGGGAGCTCAGTGCATAGAGATTTTGTCATCTTCCAATGGTAACTGTATAAATTCATATGCACTGAGCTCCCCTTAGTGGTGGCTGCAGGTGGCTTTATCACATACTGTTTGAAAGGAAGCAGAAGATTTAGAGCTTTAAAAAATGATTATCTTAATCGATGTCCCATGATTAATGTAAAAAATGAAAAATCAGACATGATATAGTACATGATGATCTCTTTCTAACAAAGCTAGAAACCAGCCCTGTACCTCACATGGATCCAGAGATCTCCTCATTCAATGCTCCAATTTGTCTGCTTAAATTTATATCAAGCTGGCAGCTCTAGGGGAGTGTCCTTTCTGCTATAGCTCAGAGGCACGTGCCCTTTCTGCTGCAGTTCTCTCCTTATCACAGCTCAGTAGGCAGTTGAAGGATGAAACTGAGCGTGTGCGACCATCTCAGTGATCCGGACAAAGTAATGAGTAAAAAAACAAACAGCAGGTGGCGCTATACAGATACATTTCATTGAATAGCTGACTGACTATACTTTTTAATTACATGCAGTTACAAAAGTATCGAGATCCAGGTGCTGGTATGAAAACTGTAGAATATTTTTCTGTGACAACCCCTTTAATGAAAGATCCCAAAATGTTGTGATATACTTTCTGTATCATTTGCTTGTGTTATTTAAGTTGATGGTCATACAGAATTTGTAACTGGACTGTAACCAGCCTTGCACTTGGATCCAGCATCAGTGACTTTCTATGTGATTGTCTCTTTCAAGCCTGTAGACACCTTTAGGGACATTTTTTTACTGAAATGTTTATTTTTATCTGAAGCAATTTTACAATATGTTTTTATTAAAACATTTTGCACCACTTAGCTTCTGTGTATCACAGTACATAGCAGGCTGCAGAACACCATTCACAGTGAAATCTTTCAGAGACTTGAACTTTGATTTGGTCAACTTAGAAGATTCTTCAGGAGAGTAGAGAGAGGGGACAGGAGACCAAGTTGTCAGACGAGGTTTTCACAGTGAATGGCATACTACCGCCAGCAATGTATTGTGTAGTAGCTGCAAAAGTCAAATGATGCAACATTTTTTAATAAAAACCCTATTGCAAAGTTGCTTTTTAAGATTTAAAAGAGTTTTCCGATATTTTTTTTACCGATGACCTATCCTCTGTCGTCACTGGCCTAGGAAAAGCAGAGAGAAGGCCTTCTCAAACAACTGATTGGCGGGGGTCTCTGGTGTCGGACTCCCACTGTTCAGATATGACCTATCCAGAGGATCATGGGTAAATAAATCTCAGAAACCTCTTTAAAATGCCACCAAATAGCCCATAGCCTTTAAATCTTCTTTTCAGTGTGGACATTTTTTCTTCTCTTTCTTCTCACTTTTGGACTATATTTCCATTTCTTATAGGAATTCCGCCAAAGGTCTTTGGATTGGGAGAAGCAGCGTCTTTTGTATCAGCAGCAGGTAGCTGCACTAGAAGCTCAGCGTAGGACCTTGGCTGAACAAACCGAAAAATATCAGGTACATAGGAGTGGGGTGAAGGATCTTGTGATGTTTTTATCATTATCATCAGATCTCAGACACAGTCATCTGAAATGGCCTATGGTCTATATGACTGTAGATGCATTCCTTACATATGAAGAGGTCTTCTTCTGCAGCATGAGCATGGATGCCACATTCAGATGAATTAACCCCTTCCCGACCAGCGCCGTACATGTACGGCGCTGGTGCGGTGCGGGAACATGACGCCCGCTCGCGGGTGTCGCGGGCGTCATGGCCGGCAAGTCTCCGCTGTTTCTAACAGCAGAGACTTGCCGCTACTTACCGCCATCGGCGGCATCTTCTAGGCCGGGGAAGCAGGTAAGTATATTCCCAGTTAGGGGCCCTGCATATGGAGGATTTATAGTATTGGATAACCCCTTTAAGCTATCATCTCTGTAACCCCAGGGTAGAAAAAGAGATGTGCACCTGGGCTATAGTTCCTTACCTAGTATGAATTCTATGCCATAAATGATCTAGTATTTCTTAAGGGCCCTTTAGCTGAGAATCGGCCAGATAATCGCTAACGGTACATTTTTACGAACATCTGGTGGTACCTCTGTTGTAGGCATACAATAATTCTGTATGGGGATGAGTGATGGCAGTAGCAATCTCTCCTCCTCATACTGTGGAGGAGATCACTACATGTAAATACAGTGGTCTCCTCCACTGATGAGCAGGCGATCGTCTGATAGATCTACCAGTGTAAAGGGGCCTTTAGACACGGTTCCTGCTTTGGTTCTATTTAAAGTACAACGTCGAAAAGAGAACTGTTCCAGCCAACCATAAATTTAAAGTTTAATGGGTAAGAACAGATGTTCTACTGCTGCACCCGGCTGAAATCCTGCCCACATGCAGGGGCCATTGGCTCCATAATTTTGAAAGTAGTTCCTCCATTTTACCCACAAAATTATGCAGCCATTGGCCTCCGCATGTGGCCTAGGTTTCTGTTGCATGCAGCATCTGGAAATGCAGGTGATCCACACCGATTCCCATCTATTACATGTATGTTCTTGCTACACTGAGTGTGTGCATTAGCGTGAATGTTTGAAGCTGACGTTCAGTGTTTTAAAAAAAAAAAAAGGTACCTTGATGAGATGTGAAAAGATAAGATTTGACAACACCTATACATTTTGTTAAACGTTATGATTTTACTTGCCAACTTGCTTACTTGAAGTGGGTTCCTTCACTATTAGGTGTAGCATTGCTTGGTGGCCACCGCAATAAAGAACCCAAAATGGGGACAGCCCAACAGCACTCCCAGGGCTCCAGATGGCGACCAAAATGGTCGCCAATGCGACTCATTATTTGCAAATGGCGACAAGACTTTTTAGTCTTGTCACCATTTGCGCCTGGACCCCACCAGCATTTACAGATACTAAGCTGCGCTACTGCGCAGCCTAGTATCGGTGAACATGGTGCGCGCTGCTGTCAGCGTGCTCCATATTCCCACAGCAGCACAGGGGAGAAGGAAGCTCTTCCTCCCCCTGTGCTGCTGCTGTCGCTGCCACCAATCAGGGGGGAGAGGGGAGGGGCAGGGCGCACTGCGCCACCAAGGGGAGGGGGAGGGCGCACTGCGCCACCAATGAAGTTAACTATGTTTAATACAACTACAGGAGGCGGGTGCCAGCGCGGAATCACATAGCCGGCACCCGACCTGTATTATAGGGAGCTCCAATATGCCGCAGTTAACCCCTCAGGTGCCACACCTGAGGGGTTAACTACTGCTGACTGCAGCTCCCTATAATACAGGTCGGGTGCCGGCTATGTGATTCCGCGCTGGCACCCGCCTCCTGTAGTTGTATTAAACATAGTTAACTTCAGCGGTGGCGCAGTGCGCCCTCCCCTCCAACCCCCCAGTATAACAAGCATTGGTGGCAGTGGCCACAGGGTCCCCTCCCCCCCCCCCCCTTCATTGGTGGCAGTGGTAGATACTGATCGGAGCCCCAGCAGTGTAATCGCGGGGCTCCGATCGGTTGCCATGGCAACCAGGACGCTACTGAAGTCCTGGCTGCCATGGTGAGCTCCCTGCTGCCCTGCGCACAAAGCCCCGGGCAGCAGGGAGCTTTTGAAGTCCTATTCACTCTAATAGATCTCTATTAGGGTGAATAGAACAAGGGATAACGATCCCAGGTTCTAGCCCCTAGGGGGCTAATAGTTACTAAATAAAAAGTTAAAAAAAAAACGAATGTAAAGCACATTAGTTCAAGTATAGGAGGCAGTGGTATGACATACCCAACCTCAATAACAGGGAAACGCGGCAATTATCCCTCAGATGTGGCACCGAGGGGTTAATTGCCGCGGATTGCACGCCCTGCTATTGAGGCCGGGTATGATATACCGCTGCCTCCTATACTTGATTAAATGTGCTTTATATTCATTGGTGGTGCAGTGCGCCCTTTCCCCTAAAGAGACTAATAGTTATTAAATAAAAAGTTTAAAAAAAAAACCCAATATATTAAATTTAAGGGCCCATTCACACAACCGCGTGCATGCGCCTGCAATTTTGTGGAATAGATGCGGCCGTATTCACTTCAATAGGCGGCGTGTGAACTTGCTGCGGCTCTGCAAGAAATTACAGAACATGTCCTATTCTTGTTCGCAACTGCGGACAAGAATAGACATTTTGAACGGGGCGCCCAGCCGTGTGTTCTGCAAATTGTGGAACACATGCCGGGCGGCATCTGCGGTATTGCGGAGCGGATGTGCAATACTACGACCGTCTGAATGGCCCCTTAATCACACCCTTTCCCAATTTTACATATAAAACATGTAAACAATAAATAAACATTTTACATATACCACGTCCGAAAAGTCCAAACTATTAAAATATAAAAAAAATCTCCTATGTGGTGAACACGTAACAGAAAAAAAAAAAAATCTGCACAATTCGCCATTTTTTAGTCACCTTGTCCCTCAAAAAAAATAGGATAGGACTGTTGTATTATGGGCCAGACGTTCCATCTTCTCCTCCAAGTCTTTTTTTTATTATAATTATATGTATTTAAATCTGGCGACTAAAAATTTAATTTGGCTCCTAAATTTTTCAGTTCAGGAGCCAATGGCTCCTGGTAGGGCTGGGCGATTAATCGAATTAATTCATTTAATTCGCCCATTGCAAGCCTCACGATTTTATTTTTTAGGAAAATCGTGAATTCGATTTTCCTAAAAATGGCGCCCGACATATAAAATAAAAAAAATCTCTCACCTGTCCTGCGCCGCGGCTCCGCTCCGGTGTCCGGCGCTCCTCTTCTTCTCTGGGCCCGCGCTGCACTGTCCTGACCGCGTACAGCGTCAGGACGTAGTGCGCGCACTCTGACCTGACGCTGCACGCAGTCAGGTGACAGTGCAGCACCAGGAGAAGAAGAGGGGCGCCGGACGTGGAGCAGAGCCGCAGCGGAGGACAGGTGAGAGATATTTTTTTAAATTATTATTTTGGTGGCTGCTCTGAGGCCTGGAGGCGGCACTTTGGGCTGCTCTGAGGCCTGGAGGCGGCACTTTGGGCTGCTCTGAGGCCTGGAGGCGGCACTTTGGGCTGCTCTGAGGCCTGGAGGCGGCACTTTGGGCTGCTCTGAGGCCTGGAGGGGGCACTTTGGGCTGCTCTGAGGTCTGGAGGGGGCACTTTGGGCTGCTCTGAGGCCTGGAGGCGGCACTTTGGGGCTGCTCTGAGGCCTGGAGGGGGCACTTTGGGCTGCTCTGAGGCCTGGATGCGGCACTTTGGGCTGCTCTGAGGCCTGGAGGGGGCACTTTGGGCTGCTCTGAGGCCTGGAGGCGGCACTTTGGGCTGCTCTGAGGTCTGGAGGGGGCACTTTGGGCTGCTCTGAGGTCTGGAGGGGGCACTTTGGGCTGCTCTGAGGTCTGGAGGGGGCACTTTGGGCTGCTCTGAGGCCTGGAGGGGGCACTTTGGGCTGCTCTGAGGCCTGGAGGGGGCACTTTGGGCTGCTCTGAGGCCTGGAGGGGGCACTTTGGGCTGCTCTGAGGCCTGGAGGGGGCACTTTGGGCTGCTCTGAGGTCTGGAGGGGGCACTTTGGGCTGCTCTGAGGCCTGGAGGGGGCACTTTGGGCTGCTCTGAGGCCTGGAGGGGGCACTTTGGGCTGCTCTGAGGCCTGGAGGGGGCACTTTGGGCTGCTCTGAGGCCTGGAGGGGGCACTTTGGGCTGCTCTGAGGCCTGGAGGGGGCACTTTGGGCTGCTCTGAGGCCTGGAGGGGGCACTTTGGGCTGCTCTGAGGCCTGGAGGGGGCACTTTCGGCTGCTCTGAGGTCTGGAGTGGGCACTTTCGGCTGCTCTGAGGTCTGGAGGAAGCACTTTGGGCTGCTCTGAGGTCTGGAGGGGGCACTTTGGGCTGCTCTGAGGTCTGGAGGGGGCACTTTGGGCTGCTCTGAGGTCTGGAGGGGGCACTTTGGGCTGCTCTGAGGTCTGGAGTGGGCACTTTGGGCTGCTCTGAGGTCTGATGGGGCACACTAGGCTGATGTGGGGTCTGATGGGGCACAATGGGCTGATCTGAGGTCTGATGGGGGCACAGTGGGCTGATCTGAGGTCTGATGGGGGCACAGTGGCCTGATGTGAGGTCTGGTGGGGCCACAGTAGGCTTTTTTTATTTATTTTTTTTATATTTTTACTAACATAAGAAAATCAAGATTTAAATTGTGAATTGTCCAAAATTTTTAAAAAATCAAGATTTTTTTTTTTGGCCATATCGCCCAGCTCTAGTTCCTGGGTATTTTTTTTAGTCTGGAGCACTGACTCCTACTGCCAGGCTAAGGTCCCTTGGCTCTGGGCCGCACCACCGACAGGCAGGACTGCACTATGTGAACAGATCACAAAAGCTCGCCTGTCTTTTTGATGTGCTTGATTTCAACATGATCTTGCCCGTGGCCAGCAGATAGCATTTAATTCAGATGTTTTTGCCTTGTCAACGCTACTATAACCAGATTTGTTTTTTTAATGTTTCTTATGACCATATTTGTGTGCAGGCTGATTTAAAGGGGTTATCAAACACCTATAATGACCCCCCAATGTCTGGGCCCTTCATACAGGTTATACTTATTATATAAGTATATATACCCCGCCCCCAGGTTATACCCCGTGTTATTCTTGATGCCCGCACTGCTGGCGCTGCATCTCCCCATCTCGCGGATCAAAACATCCAGGGGGGGGTGTGGCGTAGGTCAGCCAATAGCTGGCTCGTCCCTGTCGTGGCCTGCTATTGGCTGAACCTGCACGCCTGTCACCGGATGTTTTGATCTGCGTGATGTGGAGAAGCAGTGGGGGGCATCAGGAATGACGCGGGTGCCTGGGAGCGGGGGTAAGTATAACCTGTATGAGGTGTCCGGGCATTTTGGGGGGCATTATAGGGGTTGGATAACGCCTTCAGTATGGATGTATATTAATCCAGTCACAGTTTGGGTATTTGTATAATTAATGGCCTTGAAAGACAAGTTCACACAGTAATTTTTACGCTTTATCCCTCCCACACACACACAATTACAGACTTTTAGTAATTTATTGAATTTTTAAAATTCTCCTTCTTTTCTATCAGGAAGAGTCTCAGAGCCGAAAACATATGTTAGAACAAACAAGTTTGGCGGGTCGTTCTGAGCGCCAGCACCTCAGCGGTCAGCTTGTACGTGCTAATGACAGTCTTTATGCCAAAGAAGAAGAGCTCGAAAGTCTAAAATTGCAGCTGGAGACGGCTACGACCGGGCGAGAGAGAGCAGAGCGCGAACTTGAGCAAGCCCGGCAAACCGTAAAGGTGAGACCCGTGTGTCGTCACAGTCACTCCATCAGTTACTGCAGACATATCCCAGAATTCACTGCTTGTCCCATAACCTGCAGACCGGGTGGTGGCTCATAGGATACAAGTCTATGGAAGCGATTCTTCCCATAAAAATGAATGGGGTGGTGAGGTGTAATTACACCTGCTCACCACTACCCCCGTTACGGCCAGCATGTAAACAGTGAAGAGGAGGCAGCGCTGGTACGGCGCGCGCCTCCTCTTCAAACAGCTGATCGGCGGGGGTGCCGGGTGTCGGACCCCCGCCGATCTGATATTGATGACCTATCCTGAGGATACGTCATCAATATATATAACTCGGAGAACCCCTTTAACTACTGTAAAGCAGAGATGGCATTTTAGCTGAGTGTTATCAACCCTGATTGACCCTTTAGAAAGTAAAAGGGTTTTCCGAGATTTCAATACTGATCTATCCTCAGGACATCCTGGACCCCCGCCGTTCAGCTGTTTGAGAAGGTACTGGCGCTCCTGTGAGTGCCGCAGAGTGCCGCAGCCTTCTCCGTGCTCACCAAGCACAGTACTGTACATTGTATAGAGCTGTGTTTGGTATCGCAGCCCAGCCCCATACACTATGGTGCTGAGCTGCTCCTAGGCCACATGACCGATTAACGTGACGTCACTGGCCTAGGAAAGCAGCGAGAAGACCATGGTGCTACTGCTAGCGCTCTTGCCTTCTCAAACAGCTGATCGGCAGGGGTCCCGGGTGTTGGACCCCCACCAATCAGATACTGATGACCTGTTCATAGGATAGGTCATCAGTATTAACATCTCGGGAAAACCCCTTTAATGTAGGGGAGATGAGCAGCCTCCAAGCACTTCTGGTGCCACTTATGCATGGGGAAACCAGATTGTTTCTGTTTGACCGCAGCCTGTAGCTAATAGACCACAGAGATCAGCAACTTTCGGCCCTCCAGCTCCTGTGAAACTACAACTCCCAGCATGCAAACTCACGGCAGTTCTTGTAACTCCCATAGAAGTGAAAGCAGGATTCTGGGAGTTTCAGAACAGCTGGAGTGCTGAAGGTTGCGGATCCCTGGTCTACCATGTCCCATAGACATTTGACTATAGACAGGTCCCATCAAAATCTTATGTTTATGGCCAGCTTTTCTTCTTTGACTCTGTAGGTTCTCCAGGAGGAGAAGGCAGAGCTGAGGGCGACTATTCAAGCTCATACAGATTTCCTGGAAGGATCAAAAGCCCAGAAAGAGGAGCTTCACAGAGAGGTGCTGAGAGTGAGCGATCTGCTGAGGGACAAAGAGAGCAGCATCAGGTGATTACCATACTGCAAGTGGGGTCAGTGTTGTGTGATCATCTCGGATCATCTCTGACCAGACCAGAGCTCAGGTGACCACTAAAATGGTTGAAAATGCAGCAAAAGATATCATTTGGCTCCTACATGTTTTTATGTGGAGAACCATAGGTTGCATAGATATGGCATGTCCTGACGTTCCTGCTGTGTAACACTACAAATAGAGGGAGAATACTGCAAACTATAATTGCGTTCTATATGTTATATCCTATATGTGTTATATGTTATATTCTGTATGTGTTGTGATTGCATTATGGTTGGATGCTGTAGACAGCTCCTGTGCTCCCTCTAGTGGCAGCTGCATGTAGACAACATAGATCAATGAACATATTCCAAGAGTATTCAGCCCTCATTGCAAAATCAATTTTTTCTTCTTTTTTTTTTTGAAAATGCACATGGACAGTGGTACATATGAGTAAAACGCACTTTGCCTCTGTGTTTTAGACCACCCTGGTCCTTCCTTGCAAGACAGAAAAAGATTGTCCTGTTTACATTTTTAGTTTCTTCTCCTGTATAAATTGCAGATCTCTAGAAGAAAGACTGAAACTGACGAAACTATCAGACGGGCACACAGAGATAGAAGTGCTGCGCTCTCAGCTCTCAATCAGCCGCTTGAATGAGCAGAGGTTGCAGGAAGAAGTGACCCGTTTAGAGGACCATGTTAGGTCAGTGACCCTCCAGTGTCAGCAGCTCACCCAGGAAATAAAGGGCATGGCTGAATCACGACACCTGCTAGAAGAGGAGCACAAGAAATGCTGGCCGGAGATGAAAAAAGTCAGTTTCTTTCTTTCTGTTTTTTATTTTTTTTGCACTTAAATTAAATTAGCATTTAGAAAGTATATTATGGTACATTTACATTTACGGCAAAATGCTGATCGGCAGCATATTATATATAATGACTCTTCTGCTGCGCACTTATGCCGGGGAGTGGAGGAAAATAATATTGTTTAATTTGCATAATAACATAGAAAGAATATGGCAGAAGTGAACATGGTGGGGAGAGACAGAAGAACAACGCCTGTATGCTCTGCAACGCGGAGCTTTCCTGCCCACAGCTGAATAACTTACAGTTTAAAGGGGTATTCCCATCTTAGACAATGGGGGCATGTCACTAGGATATGCCCCCATTGTCTGATAGGTACGGGTCCCACCGCTGGGACACGCACCTATATCAAATACGAATTGGGGAGCGCTGCGCCTGGAGGACCCCAGGCTTCCCGGGGTCCGGCCACCACCAGATGCAGCTCCCCGCTGTGCTCATAGAAATGAATGGGAGCGTACTGCACAAGTGCGGCCACCGCTCCCATTCATTTCGCTCGGCTATTTTTGGCAGCCCCATAGAAATGAATGGAGGGCGGCTGCGCAGTGCGCCCTCCTTCTCTTTTGGGGCCCCGTTCTCGATATAGGTGCGGGTCCCAGTGGTGGGACCCACACCTATGAGACAATGGGGGCATATCCTAGCGATATGCCCCACATTGTCTGAAATGGGATAACGCCTTTAAGCCTTATGCACACAAATGTATTTTGTTTCCGTGTCCTTTACGGTTGTTTTTTTTTTTTTTTTTTGCGGATAGGCTGTAAACCCATTCATTTCAATGGGTCCACAAAAAATGCGGACATCACACTGCATGCTGTCCGCATCCATATGTCCGCAAAAAAGATAGAGCATGCATTGTTACAATGGATCCACACAAAAAAAACACATGCAATACGGATGTCACACAGACGTCAGCCGTATTATTTGCAGACCGCAAAATACATATGGTCATGTTCATGAGCGCTAAGGGCTCATGCACAGAAACGTATTTTTTTCCGTTCCGTTTTCTTACAGGTCCGTATACAGAACCATTCACTTCAATGGGTCTGCAAAAAAAAATGGGAATGACTCCGTGTGCATTCCGTTTCCTTATGTCCACATGTCCCTTCCGCGAAAAAAATAGAACATGTCCTATTATTGTCCGTTTTGCAGACAAGGACAGGCATTGTTACAATGAATCTGGAAAAAAAAAACGGCTGCAATACCAATGTCACTTGGATGTTTTTTTTTTTTTTTGCAGACCGCAAAATACATGTGGTCGTGTGCATGAGCCCTAAAGCTTATACTATTTCAGGATTTATTTATTTTTTATATAGAGAGCATCATGGAAAAATACACAACCGTAATTTAAAAGAAAATATGTCTAGCTTAAAAGGTTTATGTAAGCAATAGGTAATTTACTGAAAATAAATGACAGGTCTGCATGAAGCCTTATTTAAAGCTTGCCATACACATAAAGTTCTCTCCCCCAACGCCTCCGTACACATTTGGTCCAGCCAAGCACGTATCTGTTGTCAATAGTGAGAGAGGACAAAGTCAATGCCAGAAAGACGCAACGGTGGCTTATATCTTGTGAGAACAAAAATAATTCAGTTCACCCAATACCCCTCTTCGTAGACATCATCTATCAGAGGAAAGTTGTGATCTCATACACATTAGATTGTTGGCTGAATCTGCCGTTCTCCACACAAATGTGTATGAGGACGACTTATTTATATGTACTGTAGTCGAAAAATTACAATAAAAAGATTATTTAAAAAAAGCCACTAGCAACGCATCCTAGAATGTGATTAGGACGGCCAAGCTGCATGCGGAGGGCTCGCTTTATTACACTTTAATACACAGGGCTCTGGCATCTGCAATACAGTGATGTGCACTCAGTAGGTCTTCAATAATATCCAGTGGTGTAACTACAATTGACTGGGCCCCACAGCAAATTTTTGAACAGGGCGCCCCAAGGACCTTCTTCCCAACCCCACTTCTGTGGCTTGTCAAGACTGAGCTCTAAGACAAGGCTCAGTAGCTGCTCCATCCGTTTCCTACAGTGTAGATAAAGTCATTGTGTAATATTGTTGGCCCTGACAATAAAATCTTTTCATCTTCCTCCTGAGGGGGCCCCTTGTGGGTGTGGGCCCCAAAGCAGACACTTCCCCTATAGCTATGCCTTTGATAGTATCTGCTGTAGAACAAGAGGTCTGCTATACAATAATGTTGCAGAACTGCCTATGATATGCTGTCATGGCTGAGCAGCCTGACAGAAATGGAGAGCAGGATTGGAGAAGAGTTCTACAATAGACAGTAATGAAGACATCCGGTGTGTGATTTTCTGTCAGGCTGAGTAGCCTGACAGGAACACTCACCACTGTATTGCAGGCACTGGAGCACAATGTAATAAGCGATCCCTCCCGTATTTAGCTTGCCAGCTGGACACAACCCCTTCTACTTCTATTCTAGGATGGTTGCTTCTGCCTATTTTAAATAATTCCTGGAGAACCCCTTTAAACTGCTCATACACTAGTTCAGCGAACAACTATTCCTCCTGACCTCCCCTTATACGTGTATGCTCCACTCAGCCTAAAGGTCGTGTTCATTTCAATGAGAAGAGAGGGGGATACACCAGTGCCAGACCTCCCTGGCAGTGATTTGTCTCCTACAGGATGAGCATTCCCAGTCCTTTGCCTCGATATCTGCCATTGGCGGAGATCTGTGAGGCTCCTATGCACGTCAGTCACCTTGTCCCATTAAAATCAGCAGGTTTGCTCAACTTTCATCTAATGGGAAGATGTAGATCCGTCATATGCTTATTATAAAAACAATAGGGCATTTTCTGGTGGCTCATTTCCTTTAAATGATGTCATAATTTGCATGTTGATCTTCTCGCAGCTTAAGAGCCAGCTAACCCAGGCTGAACTGTCCTATAGCAGCGTTCTGGATGGGATGAAGAAGGAGATTTCTCAGCTGACACAGGAGCTGCACCAAAAAGATATCGGCATTGCTTCCTCTAGTTGTAACGCCAAGGACTCGGAGCGGAAGGTTCAGGCTGAGAGAGAGAGAGCGGATAGAGAAGCAGCTGAGCGTAAAGTAAGTGCAAGTACTAAAAAGGTTGTCCTGACAGCAATCATAAGGATACAGTGTAAAGAAAAAGTAATCGAGCCCTTTGGAATGGCCTGGGTTTCTGCATTGATCACCCATGGCACATGCATTTATTGTTATCCAAGTTACTAGACAAGCAATGCAAGTCAGTGACACAAACTGTTGTACCGTTCATGCCTTTTATTGAGCACATTTAGAGAAATTGGGAGAAAAACTAAGTGAACCCTTTGGAATTACCCATGTTTGAAATGGTTACTAATAAAGTGTGGTCCTCTCGTCATCTGTAACATTTTTTCATACACTCCCTCAGTGATCGCAAGACAGAAAAGCAGCACCAAGACATGATGTTCCCTCCACCATACTCCACAGTTGGGATGAGGGTTCGGTGTTGGTGTGTTGTGTTCTTTTTCCTCCCATCATTCTGCATTTGTGCTAAAAAGTTCCACTTTTGTCCCATCAGAACATTTTTCCAGAAGCATTGTGGAAAATCGAGGGCTGTGATGGCTAACCTCTGGCACTCCAGCTCTGATAAAACTACGACTCCCAAGAGGTACACTTGCTTTGCTGTTCTCAGAACTCCATAGAAAGCATGCTGGGAGTCGTAGTTTCACCACAGCTGGAGTGCCGGAGGTAAGCCATTACTGATCTAGGTGGTCTCTGGCAAACTTAAAGAAGAACTTCCGCAAAAATTTTTATTCTCTGACATGTTAGAAAGGAGCATGATATAATCTGTAGTGATTGTCATTTTCTTATCAGAGGCTGAAATTGAGAGTTTCCACTCTCTTCTTATTGTAGCTGGGTCATGTGACCAACTCCCTGACCTCCAACTGACCCAGGACAGGAAGCCAGTCACTTCTCTATTCATTCCTATGAGACTGAAAGTGAGGCTCCCATAGGAATGCACAGAAAATTAGACTTCCTGTCCACACATAAGGTGCTGTGTGAGTTGGTGGGTCTAATTCCTAGTCACATGACACAGATAAGAAACTTAGGATGATATAACTCAAAAATTCAGCTACTGGTAAGAAAATGACATTCACTACAGATTACATCATGTACATTTCTAGCAGGACATGGAATAACATTTTTTGCAGGAGTTCTTCTTTAAGTCAGGCTGATTGATTTTTTTTTTTTTTTTTTTGGGAAGGAGCGTTTTCCTTGTCCACCTTCAGTCTTTTGATAACAGTGGACACATGAACAGAGGATTTTGCAGTTTTTCTGTAGGTCTTTTGCTGTTAAACTTGAGTTCTTTCTCACCTTTTTTAGGATTGCTCTTTGTACTCTTGGAGTGATCTTAACAGGACAACCGCTCCTAAGAAGAGTAGAAACAGAACTGAATTTCCAGATAATCTGATTAACCATGGAGTCACGTACACTTGGGTCTTTAACAACACATGTACGCATCGAGCCATGCATTACTCTAACCAATCCTTAAGAAGAAAATATTTGTCAGCTTTGTCCCTTTATTTGAAGGAATATTCTGGTAATATAAAGTTATTCCCTATCTACAGGATAATAATCGATGCGGGTCAACGGATCACAAGAACAGGGACCACATACCCGTGGAGCCGTCCGAAATTAACAGTACTGACGATCGGGCATGTGTGCAGCCACTCCAGTCATTTCCATGGGAGTTCCAGAGTTAGCCAATCGCTGTACTGAGCTATCTCTGGAACTCCCATAGAAATGAATGGAACTGCTGCGCATATACCTGACCTGTTCATTTCAGGGGGCTCCACAGCGGTACGGGGTCCCCGTTCTCGTGATCAGTGGGGTTCCCCACCGATCTACTGGTTATCACCTATCCTTTACATAGGGGATAACTTTACAGAACCGGAATTCCCCTCCACCCATAAATAAGCCCACGTTACCACAGAGATTCTCATACCTTTTTTTCTCCCTGCACTGTGGAGGGACATTTATCAAGCCCTTTATGCCACTATTGTGGTGTAAAAAAAAATCATAGATTATGGTGCACCATAATTTGCAACTTTTTGAGTTTCTTGGCACTTTTCTGAACTGCCGCAGAAAGGGGCAGGGCTTAGTGGGTGGGGACCGGGGCTTCGTGCCACCTGCCCTGTTTGCTATAACTTTCGCACGGCAGGTGAGAGATGGGCCTAATTTATTAAGAGGCATCTGCCTTTTAATAAATTAGGCGCCTCTCACACCAGTGCAGGGAGATAAGGACTGGCGTGTGGATGTGCCAGTCTTTGATAAATGTGCCTCAATGTTCTCAGTAAAAGACACAACCTCTTAGGGGAGATTTATCAAACTGGTGTAAAGTAGAACTGGCTTAGTTACCCATAGCAACCAATCAGATTCCACCTTTCATTTTTCAGAGAGCCTTTGGAAAATGAAAGGTGGAAGCTGATTGGTTTCTGTGGGCAAGTAAGCCAGTTTTCAGTTGTGATTTAGATCAATCAGACGACATTTTACTAGTAATCAATGCAGAAATCCTGATAATTCCAAAGGGGTTCATGAGTTAATGAGTTTCACTTCAGATTTAGGCTAAATTCACAGGTCCGTGGAGCACGGTCCGTGAAATCCCGGACCGTGCTCCATCTGAAGGCAGGAGCGCATGGCGTCTTTGGTTGCTATGACGCTGTGCGCTTCCTGAGGCCGCTGTACAATGATACACTCTATACGAGTGTGTACAGTGGCATCCTCACGAAGCGCACGGCGTTATAGCAACCAATGACGCCGTACGCTCCTGCCCTCAGAAGGAGCACGGTCCGGGATTTCTCGGACCGCCCCAAACACTGCTCCACGGACGTGTGAGTTTAGCCTTATCATTGAGACTTTTTTAAAAAGTTGCAAATATAGTCGCAGTAGGAGGCTAGAGTAGGAAAATATTTTTAGAGGAGCTTTTCTAGAAAAAAGTGTTAGGTTTAAGGATAAAACAAATGATTGTGTATGGGGATGAGCGGTGGCATTAGCAATCACTTCTTCCCATACTGTGGAGGAGATCGCTGTGGGTAATATCACCGGTCTCCTCCACTAACAAGCTGGCGATTGTCAGAAAGGAACGCCTCCCTCTTGATAATCATCTGTTTGATTGAGCAGTTTAAAGGAGCCTTTGCTCCTCTACTTTCAAGCTCCAGCTACTTCAGCCGTACCCCCAGACTGACAGACCCAGGTGTCATCAGTGTCCTCTCACTTGTCCTGCAATCCCGCGCCTGTCCGGTGTACCACAATTTCAGCGCAGCTGCTTTGAATGTGCATGGAGAGATACAGAAAGCCACAATGGATTTGTCCAGTACAGTACATGCTTTTTGTCAGCAGGATCAGCCCTAGCAGGCATTATGCCTGGTTTAATAGGGTTTATCCTTCTGATAGGTGCTGTTTAAACGACATTACCCTTGGCTTCAAAGCCTGTCTTTTCATATAGTTATGTATTATATGAACTAAAATACTGTATGGCATTTCCTTACGTTAAGGTTTTGCTGACCGCTGTGGAAACCTTACGAGAGGAGAAGCGGCAGCTAACTGAGATGTTGGAGAAACAAGAGCCGGATGTACGACTGGTAAGTTGGAAAGACATCTGTGCAGTAATTCACTACAATGGTAAATGCAATGATAATATATATGGCTAAACCCTCACACTGGTATTAAAATAAGACTTTCGCCAATATATTCTTATATCAAGAACATAACCGAAGCCCGCGCACCGCGTCAAGGTATCTCAAGTGGCACGGGACCTAGCGCTCACCCTACTATGGTATAAGAAATTACAGATAGGGGCATGAAGTCCGACACACAGCAACCCGCTCCCAGTTACCTCCAGCGTGAAATCACACATACAATGGGAGGGGGGCGGAGGCTGTGAGTCCCACCTATCCCTGATGTAGTGGGGATCCATGTGCATTTACAAGCCACATAGAAATGTAATCTATTCCTATGTTTGCTATACAATGTAGAATAGACGACATTGGCTTTTTAGAACCTTGCCTTTCATTGTTTGCATTTTTACTCTGTTATTTACAGGCTTTAGATAACCTGGAATGTGAAAATCAGAGACTACAGAAAGAATTGTCGCAGGCGAGGAGAAATCTGGAGATTGTTCTGCACAGCAGGCAGTCTGATATCCACAGCGCAGTGGAGGGGTAAGGAGACGGGCGCATTGTAATGTTAAAGGGGTTAGCTCATCTACGGTATGCCATCAGTGTCAACTTTGGGACCCATTCCTATCCTAGAATTGGGTCCCTGAAGTGAAAAACAACTGTGCATGGGTGAGCACCCTCCGTTCACCGTTATGGGACTCCCAAAAAAATCCCAGTATCCCATAGTGGCGAATGGAGTAGTGTGTTCTTCATTCCCGGCTATGGGATTTCTGAAAATAGCTGTGCAGTGATGAATTTAATTTGGGGTCCTTTTTCTTGGAGATTGGCCATTCTGTTTTAGATTTGCTTGGTGTGCTGGAGACCTTGTCGTTTTGCAGGACCCAGTTTTGGCCAAGCTTTAGCTGTTCGATAGATGGACTGTTTGATTGCTTTTTATTCCTTGACATGATTTTATAGTGCGAGTCATGACAGACACTGCGATAACAAATATGTGGAGAGGATTTTATTTTTTGTACGTTTTTTTTCATTAAAAAGCAGTTTTTCAGTGGAAAAAAGTGTATTTTTTAACTGTCCTATCTTTGGTATTGTGATACGTAAAACCATATAAATCAAGGAGGGTATGTATCCAGTATCTGACATCTATAATATGTAGGTTCTGCTGCATAAATATATATACATATTAATAGTATGCTTATTGCCAAAATTGAAAGTATAGGAATGTATCTTGTTAAAAACACATCATACAGGTGGACAACATCATAGTTATGTGGAAAATTGTGTTGGTCCTCAATCCCAAAAATGGTTTGGTCTAATATGGTTCCATAATTCAAATGTTGCTGTTTTTTCTAACTACATCTCCATTGTGAAATATGTTTATGGCATTCCATAGGAGAACACAGGAGCTGTTAGGCAGACACGAGGAGGATCTGAAAGCCCTGAATGAGCGTCTGAATGAAGTGTCACAGCGATATGAGGAGCTACAGCGATCAGTGCACGCCAACCAGAAAGCTGCCTGCGTTCTGCAAGGGTTAAGTAGGACAGGTTCTCTGGAGTCCGTGTCTTCTGAACCCTGCAAGGCTGATGATGGAAATGCTGAAGATTCCCACCCAGGGGCACAGGTGAGGTGAATGTGACTTTACTAGTGGATAGTTTTCTGCTTTTAACATCACATTTTCTTTGTAGCATTGTCCTGGGAGCTCACATTGCAGCCACATAGTGACATCTCACACACAGTGCTGACACCAAAATCAGTTCTCATGTTGCTTTTTTTCCTCTTCCTCAGGTCCAAACTGATAAAGGAGGTGTCTGTATAGTTATTCCAGAGTGAACCGGTAGAAGTATTTCCATTTACTCTGTACTCAGTTCAGTTACTCTGTAATTTACCTAAGATCAGAAGGCGTTTAAATCTCCATTTTTTTGGCTCTACTTTCCCGCCTCTTGATGTTGGTGTTCCTCAGGGTTCAGTCCTAGGTCCTCTCCTCTTTTCTCTCTACACAGCCGCTATAGGACCGCAGATTTGGTATCCAGTACCATATCTATGCTGATGACACCCAACTTAAACCCATGACATCCCCCCTGCTGTATTACAGAACACCAGTGACTGTCTCTCCGCCGTCTCTAACATTATGTCCTCTCCCTATATCTGAAACTGAATCTTTCAAAAACTGAACTTCTTGTGTACTCTCCATCTACTAACCTACCTAAACCTGATATGTCCCTCTGTGTGTGGCACTACCGTAACACCTGACCAGCACGCCCGCTGTCTCAGTGTTATATTTGACACTGATCTTTCCTTTACCCCCTATATTCAATCGCTTTCCTGCTGAAGCCGCCTGCACCTCAAAAACACCTCTAGAATCCGCCTCTTTCTTATTGTGAAAACAACAAAAACTCATTGTTGCCCTGATCCATATGCGTCTTGATTATTGTATTGTCATTATTAAGGATGAGTGAAACGACTTCAGATAAAACATCCAAAGTCGATTTGCATAAAAGTTTGTTTCAATACTGTATGGAGCGAGTGTTCCCTACAGTATTAGAATGTATTGGCTCCGATGAGCCGAAGTTATTGCTTCGCGAAGTCTCACGAGACTTCGCATAATAACTTCATAAATTAATTTGTACTGTAAAAAAAAAACATTTCCAGAACTTGGGTTCGATTCCAAGTGGTAAAATTTCTTGTAACTTCACATTAATAAATAAATGTATTATTAACCTGTTACAGGTAAATCCTGTGGATTAGAAATTGCGTCCCTCCAATGGTTACAGTAAAACTTTTCCTTAGTCTTCACTTCATGCATTCATTTTCTGTTTTTGCAGCTCCCACTGCCACCCTCCACTCCACCCAACACTATAGCGACAAGGTTCCTTCAGGAGGAAGAGCTTCGGTCACAGGACCTTATTCAGCGGCTGGACTCTCACATCGAAGAGTTAAAGCAAGAAAGTCAGCGGACAGTGCAGCACTTCACCAACTTGAGATGACACCATAAAGCAGTGGTCTCTAGCCTGTGATGGCTCTTCTGCTGTTGCAGAACTATTTGTCAGGCCAAGGCTTTCTGCCGTTTTGCAATAGCTGCAGAGCCACCAGGTGTAGACCACTGTTACTGTGACTGGAACTGACTGTAGTTAGTGTGGGCGCAGGTTCTTTTTTTCTCCACTAGATGGCAGTGATAAGACAGTCCCACGACTCGTATTTTATGCTGATGCTCTAGTTCTCTTTTTTGCTGCCGTTTCCTTTTTCTCCCCTTCAAATGCAACCTTTTAATTAAAACATTAAAAAAATGCATTTTGAATTAAATATAGAAGTCTGGTAAAGCATTTGGCTAAGGGGCTGTTCACATGGTTGATTTTGCCACTGGAATTTTGGTGTGCGTCAAAATTCCGGCGGTGCCCCGTGGTGTCTTTCTAGCATTGTTTTCAGTGGGAGGCAGCGCTGCAGTTAAAAGCCAGGACTGTTCAAAGAATGGCACTTCCACTCGCTGCTTAGATCCACTCAGTGGAGCTTAGCTGCGAGTCGGTCCATGGCGTCTGATGTGTATAAACATGGCCGAAACTGCTGCGGTATATGCAGCGGATTTCAACCATCAAAATCCGCCATATAAACAGTCTCTAAGACTTCTAAATAACTGTGCTACTTCTATTCATCCACCACGGAGTGTACCTCAGTTCCTCAACTTTCCAGTTCTGGCCACCACCCCTCAATGCACTAAAGCCCTCATTTGCATAAAGAATAAAAGTCTTTTTTTTTTCTTGGAAAAGCCCCAACCGATTGTCAGGTATCATTTAATCAGCAGGATCAACCCTACCAGTATGAGTGGTTTAATAGGATTAAAAGAAAAAAGTCATTTAAACCTGTTTGTAACATTCTCTATTTATTTGTGTATCCCTTTTTGTATATATGCTCTGATTACTAATTTATCTTTATAGAATACAGAAAAAAGTGTATTTTAAAATTTAATTTATTTTTATATGAATTCAGAACTGACTGCCTGTTTTAATTTTTAATGAACTTGTGTGTTCAATTCAATTTGGTTTTGAAATAAATGACATTTATGAATTTACGTCCTGTGTATGTATGTGGAATAATTACGTTTGCCTGGTACATGCAAGTTTAATCCTCATCCCCCCCTCCCATCTTTAACAGATTTCCTAATCAGACGCCACCAGATCAAAGCCCCCCAATCTTTATTAGACCTCAAAACTTCCTTTATTATTTCTACTAGAAGTCATGAATGAATTGCTAGCAGTCTGCAATAAGGGGTACAGAGGGAGGTAACCAGTTGGGAGTGTGTACCTGCACAGACTCACTGTATCCAATCAGTGCTGCCATTTTCAGACTGTGCAGGGACACTCTCCCAACTGGTTACCTCCCCTCTGTACCCTTACTGCAGACTGCTAGCAATTCATTCATAACTTCTAGTGCAAATAATAAAGGAATGGAACAACATAGAGACATAAGAATAGACGTTCCAGAATTGTTATTACATGGGGAATGCATGTAGCTATTAAAACAGGCATGTCAGGAGCGGTGAAAGGTCCGCCTTAAGCCTACATTTACATATCTTCATCTGGAAAGACCAAAAGTCTGGTTCTAAGCTCTAAATATTAAAAAATAGAAACCAAAACATATATTTTCTGACAGCTTGCAGCCTGATGATCTCAATTAACTTGACAAGCTGTTGACAGCCATATCTGCCTTTTTGTAACTTTATGACAAACAAGAATTATTTTTAAAAAAGGTATCAAAATAAACATTGCCCCTAAAACACGACGAAACAGAGGTCTACACACAAAAACAATGTAAAATAACATATTAAAATGTGAAAATTTATATGTACCAGAAATGTATGCTTCAACAAGATCGTGTGCTCTCAAAAAACATGGGAACTTAAGACCGTGCAATACTTGGCCATCATCCACAAATGTATTAAAATATATAGTAAACACTTCAAACAGCTACTTTTTTGACAAAATCTACATTGAGGGCACACAGCAACTTAATAATTCATGCACACAACAGCCTTCATGCAACCTTGCCGCAGGTATTCTAAGCAGAAATTGCAAAAATTTAAATTTGCAACCAAAATGCATACTCTAGCACAAAATATACTCTGCAAAAATGATAAGATGTTTCAAGTTTATGCATACCATACATGTCTACATTCACTACTGCATGTATTAATGAAACGCAGAAACCATAGGTATGCGCAAACCAACTTTTGCATGCAAATACTGGGAATTACATAGGCATGTGTATGTCATTTTTCATACAATTGTATTATAACTGTAATCTTAATTAAATATTATAAATCACTGAACATAATGTATTAACTAGGCTCGCTCTCAGACGTGCATAATGCTGGTGCTTTGTTGTGGACAGGATAGGAATATTATCAAGTGTGACTTTTGTTCATGTTTTTGTGCATGTGGTGCAAGTGTTGTGACGTACAATATACCGTGATATGGACGCCAATAAACATCAGGATTGCAATATCAAGAAATAGCTTAATTAGGTGCAGAGGTACGATTAGATGAGGCAATCACTCATCTTCTCACTCCTTTTCTGGAAAATAAATCACATGCACAGATATCCGTGTTACCCCTCGCCCTGGGGTCATGAACAATTATACCAGAAGAGAAACATCTATGCCTCCAGCAGGTTCTCCACTTGCCCCCTCCTCTGAGATCACACCTAACTTAAAGGGGTTGTCTCACCTCAGTAATCACCATTTAATCACTTCCCTGTAGTCCTAAGATGGTTTCTGTAATATGGATCCATTTTCCAATTTGCCTCTATCACCTTTTATTCCTCTTTATAGTACCCCTAATTTCATGCTCGTTTCTAGGGGTTACGGCCACCACTGTAATGTTATCAGCGGTGGCCGCGCAGGCGCAAAGAAACCCTATTGGCCGGCTGCTCTGGTGGCCGAGTTTTCACGGGAGCGAGCGCGCACATATTATTGTGAATGTGCAGTCACTCCCGGCCCGGCCACCTTGTCTGAGCTTTACTATTAGCTCATAGGATTTACAATGTGCGCGCACGCACAGAGAAGAAAGGGGCGGGGTTGCATCCTCTCTGCCCTGCTGTGTCTTCAGCTCCGCCCCCAGCAAGAAGGGAACCGAGGCCCCAGGAGCCGCGCGGTAGACTGTGAATCAGGAGGTGAGACAACCCCTTTAAGGGGAGAGGGCTACTTCAACCTGCTCTATTTAAGTCTGAATAAAAGCTAGAGATATGAGCCAGGTCTTGTTTTAAAGATGAGAATGTAAGCAACACTGGGTTTGCCAACTGTGATATATCTAAAGATAACACGTTAACTGTAGAAACCAGGTTGGGAGTGAGAGCTGCAAGTATATGCTGTTCCCACTTAAAGCTTCTCGGCTTTCAAACAAGACCTTACTCATATCTCTAGAGCCATTAGTAGCAAGGACCTCATATGTGAATGACTACTGAAGTGCCATGTATTAAATACATCCTTAGGTTAATGCTTCATCTAAGATAGGTCATTTTTTGAAGACTATATCCTTTTTTTAAATCGTTTCACTAGAAACCTATGACATCACTTGAACACTTGTGAATCAAATCCTGTGGAGCATCGACAAAAAGTGATATAAAAGGAAAACCGCTTCTTGATTCCAAACCATATTTTTTCTTGCAGTTTTTGGCAGTTATACTTTTTTTTTCACGTGATATTATTGTGAACAGATTACTAGCATTGGCTCATGTCTGCTTGTATTCCCATTGGTCTGTATAAATCCTGCAAAGTATTAAGTAAAAACCGGATCTGTCAGGTGTTTTATACTAACTTATTCAATATTCATATAAAATGGCTGTTTAAATGCAGCCTGGACTCGTAGAGAAAGTCTGTGATTGCTCCCTCCACCGTGCACACAGCTAGAGTTCTCCTTTTATACATAGTAACATCGTTTATAGGGCTGAAAAAAGACATCTGTCCATCCAGTTCGGCCTGTTTTCCTACAAATTGATCCAGAGGAAGGCAAAAAACCCCTGGTGCGGTAGAAGCCAATTTCCCTTATTTTAGCGGAAAAAATTTCTTCCCAACTCCGATCAGGAAATCAGAATAACTCCCTAAATTAACAAACCATCTCTAGTAGCTATAACCTGTAATATTATTACACTCCAGAAATACATCCAGGCCCCTCTTTCTTTTTTTCCCCTCCTACAATATAATTACCCCCCCCCAGTTTAAACACACCTCCAACCCTCTAACCATCTTCTCCCCCAAAACAGCTGCCCCTTCCCCATTGAGGTGCAGCCTATCCCTACGATAGAGCCTGTAGCCGACAGAGAAGTCGGCCCAGTTCTCCAGGAACCCAAACCCCTCCTGCCTACACCAGTTCTTGAGCCACTTGTTTACCTCCATAATCTCCCGCTGACTTTCCTGTGTGGCCCGTGGTACAGGTAGTATTTTGGAAAACACTACCTTTGGCCTAAGCTTGTGACCTAAATCTCTAAAGTCATTTTTAAGGATGCTCCACCTACCTCTAACTTTGTCATTGGTTCCAATATGGACTATGACTGCTGGATCTTTGCAAGCCCCTCCCAGTAGCCTATCAATCTGATCCGTGATCAAACTCGAGCGCCAGGAAGACAACACACAATTCGACGATCCCGGTCTGCGTGACAGATTGACCCATATGTGCCCCTAATAATTGAGTCTCCCACATACATACTGATACAAAATAAACGTAGTCAATATTTGGGCAGGGAAAGCAGGACTTTCAGAGTCCTATCATCTAGGGGTGGTGATTGACAGGTTCCAACTAAATCTCAGCCCTCCTCCTTGCTTCTGGGAGAAAATAAACCATGACTGCACTGAGAACATTTTGTGTTCTTGCCTTTGATTCATCATACACAGCATTGTACAAAATTCACACACCACCTTTTTATTTATTTCATTTCCAGAAAAAACGGCCATTAAGTACAATTTGTTTGTTAGAAGTAAATTAGACAAAAGCTTGCTACACAAGTATATATAGTTTCCAAAAGGTGAGCGTTTAGTATATAAACCCCCCACAATGCCTGGGCCCCTCCCCCTGTAGAGATACTTACCTGGGTCCCCGGCACTCACATCCCTCCAGATCCCTGAAAAGCCAACTCAGTGCAGATCAAAACATCTGGCAACGGGGGAGGAGCAGTCAATAGCAGGCCGCGACGGTGACCAGCCTTACTATCATCACCCATGATGCTATGGAGGCTGGTCACCATCTTGGCCTGCGATTGGCTGCTTCCCCCCTTCGCCAGATGTTTTTATCTGCACAATGAGGAGATGCAGCAATGGTCATGCAGCCAATCCAGAGGGCCGTGAGTGCCGGGGACTGGATAAGTATCTTTTATAGGAGGGACCCGGGCATTATGGGGGATATTTGTACTATTGGATAACCCCTTTAATGTCTTTTTCTGCACATTGACTATGGTTTTAGTTTAAGATGTAAGTGTCTCCAAACAGTTTGTTTGTCAGTTGTCTCCAACAGCTCTTCTTTTCCATCATGGTCAACATGCCCATGAAATGTTTATACCTTGACCTGCTATTATGCCCTAGGTTGTGTGCTGTACCCCTGTGGGGGGAAACAGTATTGTTGCATGTCATTTGATGCCTTGAGTCTGTGAGAGACGCTGTTTGTTAATGACTCATCATTCAGGCTCTCAGAGCGGAATTCCATATCGGGCATATGGACAGGGATAGTCTTTGTGTACTTATATTTCATATTATGTACCATTTATGTAAAATTCTACAATTAAAGGAGAAATCTTATTCTTTGCATATGCCATAAATGTTCCATAGGTGTCGGTCCCACCTTTAGAATGCATACTTGTCTCTAGAATGTGTGTGGAGAGGTGGCAGCACATTTACTTCTATGGGAGTTCCAACATAGTAAGCGCGCAGGATTATTTTTGGAACTCCCATAAAAGTGAATGGAGAGGGCTGTGCATGTATAGGCCTACCTATCCATTCAAATCTGTATGAACCTAGGCCCCTTTTGAGATATGTGTATGTCCCCAGATATCGAATGACATTCCTGTGTGGTAATACCCCTTTAAATTCATACGGTATTTCCTCCCTGTTTTGGGAAAAATATTCAAGTTATTTTATATTCATTTCTGCCATTCTCTATCTTTGTCTGTCTCCCCTCAGGAAGGAACTAATTGGCTGCCATAGTTCAAGTTAGAAACTTAGTTATGTACACCTTCTGAGACAGTTTTCTTTTTATTATTGATTTCCATGTATTTTGGTTAATAAACATTTTTGTAATAGGTTTTTACTAAAAATTTTGCACTGTTTGGTTTCTACAGCTCCTATGCTTCACACCATACAGCATCTGCAGAAAGCTGGGTGACTGATAATGTTCTCTGGCACTCTTTTAGCCTCTGCTGAACTCTCTTCTAACTTGATTTGTGCCCAAATCAAGGCTGAACTTTGATTTGGGCATAAATCAGCTTAGAAGAAAGTTCAGCAGAGGCCAAAGGAGAATGAGCCGTCTGATGGATTTGTCACACAACAGATTTCTGCAGCTGTTATATACAGAAAGCTGCAGAGGCCGGTGCAACGGTGCAAAATTTATATTAAAAACTTATGACAAAAATGTTTATTAGCCCTAAATACATGTCAGTCAGTGGTTCCAAAAGTCTCCAAAGCCTTTGATTGCTGTAGGTACGCTTCATAGGGGTATTGCCATGAAGAAACATTTTATCTATTACCGATCCACAAAAGGCCATCAACGATCACTAGAATGGGAATCCTGAGTGCACAGACAGAGGAGTTTTAAGGGTACCTGCACACGTTCCAGATTACACTAATTAATTCTGGCGTGGAAAAACCGCAGTGCAATATAATACCAGCAAAGTGAATGAGATTAGACAAATTTCATGCACGCTGCTTCTTTTCATGCAGAAATTACCCGTTTAGATTCTGAAATTGCAGAATGTCAATTCTTTGTATGATTTCTTTTGTACGGCTTTCTCCCTTTTGAATGCAAGGGTGAGATCTGCGGAAAATCTGCATGAAATCAGCACAAAAAATTCCAAGTAATATATATAGTTTTGGTGTGGAAACTGATTTAAAAACCTGCGTTTTGGTAGCTTTTTTCAAGCAGCAGGTGATCACATGTGCTGTCTCTCCATTTACTGCCTATAAGACTTAGGCTAAATGCATATCTGTGCATAGATTCCAGCTTGGGAACAGAATACCAGAATTCCAGATCTGGTATATGCCAGACACTGCTGGTGCCCAACAGATTCCATTCCCTATAATGGGCTCCATTGGGTTTCCGGTGTAAATTCTGCCATATATTGGACAAAATACCCCAGCAACACTTCATCACACTTCATTTTTTTGCCAGAATCTGCAATGGAGGCTTCTACCGGAACCTCCACCACAGATGTGCAATTAGCCTTGCAGTCCTATAGACTTTGAATAGACAGGCTGTGTGTGTGATTCGGGATCTTTGTTCTAGTGATCAGTGGGTGTTCTCGCAGTGGAACTCCCAATGATCATACATGTGGCCCATATGCTGTAAATGTTAGTAAAAATACCCTTTGAATGCTTGTAATAACTAAGACCTGGCCAAATATACCGCACACCAAATTTAATGTATAAACCTCCACAATAAAAGGTGTGAACAACTTGAATCCAAAACAAATAATAAAATAATAAACCCAATAAATATCTGTGCAACAAAGCTGGCAATAGTAAAATTACATAACAAAAACCAATGAAAGCAGAGTAACAAGTGTGCCTGCATGGAGGTCCCCCCCCTCACCCCAACGTGTTTTGCCAACGGCTTCGTCAGAGAGAAATGAGTAATAGAGATTTATTGTAGCCCATGCACAATTTTGTGCACTCTCTTGTGCACTTGGATGCTATTACGTGTTTTTCAAGTCTGGTATATTTTATTACTTACTCTGCTGATCTGCACGTGTATGTGCCCCCCCCCCCCACATGTATTGCAGGGTTTTGTTAACCCTTTCTTTTCCTCCCCTACATATTATGTGGATTCTCCTGATTTTAATTGAATCATGTTTTTAGTGATTTTTCAATAAAGTTTACTATTTATGAATTAATTTTGGTTTATTATTTGTTTTGGATTCGAGCTGTTCACACCTTTTGTTGTGTAGGTTTATAATAACAAAGAGTAAGTAATGATTGTAGATACAGTATATGTATTGTGAGGGAAAGCATAAAGGCGTATGTTTTAATTTTATATCTATGTATAACCTGCACTTAGATAGGAAGGGGATTTATCCTTGTAAGGAAGGAGTACAAATTCCACAGCGGGCCCCTACTCACTCCATGCTGATCATTAATTTTCTTATCTCAAACTACAGGGTGGGCCATTTATATGTATACACCTAAATAAAATGGGAATGGTTGGTGATATTAACTTCCTGTTTGTGGCACATTAGTATATGGGAGGGGGGAACTTTTTAAGATTGGCGGTGACCATGGTGGCCATTTTGGATCCAACTTTAGTTTTTTTCAATGGGAAGAGGGTCATGTGACACATCAAACTTATTCAGAATTTCACAAGAAAGTGTGCTTGGTTTTAACATAACTTTAATCTTTCATGATTTATTTACAAGTTTTTGACCACTTATAAAATGTGTTCAAAGTGCTGCCCATTGTGTTGGATTATCAATGCAACCCTCTTCTCCCACTCTTCACACACACTGATAGCAACACCGCAGAAGAAATGCTAGCACAGGCTTCCAGTATCCGTAGTTTCAGGTGCTGCACATCTCGTATCTTCACAGCATGGACAGTTGCCTTCAGATGACCCCAAAGATAAAAGTCTAAGGGGGTCAGATCGGGAGACCTTGGCGGCCATTCAACTGCTACATGATGATGTGTTTCCCTCTTTATGCACTGAAGCTGGCATGTTCCTGAGTTTTTCCAGCAAGATGGTGCACCACCACATTATGAGTGTCAGGTCCGAGCATTCCTAGATGAACAGTTTCCTGGAAAGTGGATTGGTCATCGTGGGCCAGTTGAATGGCCCCTAAGGTCTCCCGATCTGACCCCCTTAGACTTTTATATTTGGGGTCAGCTGAAGGCAATTGTCTATGCTGTGAAGATATGAGATGTGCAGCACCTAAAACTACGGATACTGAAAGCCTGTGCTAGCATTTCTTCTGCGGTGTTGCAATAAAGTTACGTTAAAACCAAGCACACCATTGTTTTTTCTTGTGAAATTCTCAATAAGTTTGATGTGTCACATGACCCTCTTCCCATTGAAAAAACTAAAGTTGGATCCAAAATGGCCGACTTCAAAATGGCCGCCATGGTCACCACCCATCTTGAAAAGTTTCCCCCCTCCCATATACTAATTTGCCACAAACAGGAAGTTAATATCACCAACCATTCCCATTTTATTTAGGTGTATCCATATAAATGGCCCACCCTGTAGACATAATGACTCAAAGCTTGTCTCCACTAAGACACTTTTACTTTGTTTGTCTGTGTATAAATACGTGCACTGCTCATTACGATAAAGGAGGGCATTACGAGGAACACATCTTGTATGTGTCTCTGTGTCGTGACCTTGAGCCAGCTCACTCAACTACAGAACTATTTGGAGACCGCATCATTTCAGAAGGTTGGTTTGTGACCACAGTATTTTTGTTGAAGTAAATGGTTCTTTAAAATTCTCTTGTTACATTGTGGCGCTAATATATCTTCATGTAGGTATCAGTGACACTGTTGGGATAGCATAAGTTCAGATGGAAGACAGATGTAATAGAAATGAGGGGTCAGTAAGCTGCCTGTGGTAAATGAGTTCTCTATGCTGCTCCTAAGGGTAAGACAAAGAATTATACCTTTCATAAAAAGCAGCCATATCACAAGTCTATATATGTTCCTATACAGTTTTAAGATACATTGCGCTGACTGCACATTGCGGTTCACAGTGGTGCGATGCAGCCATTCGTTCTGCAGTACTATTACCCAGTCATTCACACACAAAGCACTAATGGTAGACAAATGATAATATATACAGTCTCATCAGTAAGGATAAACGTCTGCTTATCAAATATTCCTGTTGATTGCACCTGGAAAATGTTGGCTGCTAAAAACAAAGCGTTCTAAGATAACCCCAGTAATGTAGCTTTCACTGGGAGCTGAAATCAGGATGGAGTGCATTAATGTGACGCACAAAAAAAGCTTTCACTGTAGCTGATCATCCATATCTGGTTTTAGCACCCTCTGACAAGTGTTCTCATTAAGATGATTCATATTGTAAGGGGAGCTGGAGCATTGGAAGGGAGTTTCTGACTTGCAAAGCTAAGAGGAATATGAGCTTTCTATTAAACGCTGATGGACTGCTCCCTTCACCTGATAACTAAGCACTAGAGCATAATTCTTGTTCAGATTATTTGTCACTAGCACTTGGATGTCCTTGCTTCCGGCTGTGCTACACACTCCTTCCCAAAATCCATCTCGACTTAACGTCAGAGGCCAAAAGTTCTTGCCTTTGACGACCACTGCTGCCAAT
>ONZH01022906.1:0-32692 GCA_900303285.1 Rhinella marina
ACCTCTTTACAAACTTCTTCCACTAACTCAACATTGTCATAAATCATCACCCACAGATGCGACAGTTGGAAAACTTGGGCATGGGAACGAGGTCACAGCAACCTGAGAAGTGTTTGTGACTCTGGGAAGGGTCCAGAAAAACAGTTCCTGAGAGTATGCCGGATTACATTCCAAATTTTCCTAGGAGGGGAGCTGGAAGGAGTGAAGTTGGAGGGAAGCCATAGGAGTGCTCCCTTGGGTAACGTGGGTGGACTGCGTGGAAGACTGACTGGTGGAAAATACTTCATTGTCCGCTCCACGAGATCAGCTGTTCCTGTTGTGCAACAGTCCTCCCTGTGTGTAAGTTGAGACATGAAGCTAGGGAGTGTAGCTTGCGGCGTCCCCTGCTCCCTCATCAGCGGTACTGTCCACCCTGCCCAGGACCACGGCCTTTGCCCCCTGCAGTAATGATGCCCAACGCCCTCGACCCTTAGCCCTGGGGTTCAACATTTTTTGTATATAGGTGTATGATAAAAAAAAAATATAATTAAGTCCGGTAGAATTAAGTGACGTACAGAAAGGTCACTTGGACAGATTATACGGATTGGAGCGAGTGTGCTGAAACTGTGACACACAGAAAGGTTACAGCAGCTGAGTAAAATGGATTTGTATCACTGAGCTAAAACAACTGAAAAAATATTTTTTTTTTTATATTTGTTTTTTTATATCTTTTTTACAATTTTGTTTTTTTGGGAACGTAACGTGCAGGAACTATGGTAGGACTGACTGACACCCTGTTAACGGTGGCTATTTAGTCTGCGACCCAGAGAAATGTCGCACAGAGAGTTTCTGGATCAAGCTGTAGATGATATTGGTAGCAAATGACTTGGTTGTATTCGTGACGTACAGAAAGTGTCACCTGGACAGTATATACGGATTGGGAGTGAATGTGTTGAACTGTGACACACAGAAATGTTACACGCAGCTGAGTAAAATGGATTTGTATCACTGAGCTAAAACAACTGAAATAATAATTTTTTTTTTTTTATTTTTTTTTGGAAACTTGACGTCAGGAAATATGGTAGAACTGACTGACACCCTGTAACGGTGGCTATTTAGTCTGTGACCCAGCAAATGTCACACAGAGAATTTTCTGGATCAAGCCGGTAGATGATATTGTAGCAAATGACTTTTGTATTGTGTGACGTACAGAAAGTGTCACCGGACAGTATATACGGATGGGAGCGAAAGTGTTTGAACTGTGACACACAGAAAGTTACACAAGCTGAGTAAAAAGGATTGTATCACTGAGCTAAAACAACTGAAATAATAATTTTTTTTTTAATTGTTTTTTTAACGTGACGTGGCAGGAATATGGTAGAACTGACACCCTGTTAACGTGGCTATTTTAGTCTGTGACCCAGATAAATGTCACACAGAGATTTTCTGGATCAAGCGTAGATGATATGGTAGCAAATAACTTGGTTGTATTGTGTGACGTACAGAAAGGTGTCACCTGACAGTATATACGGATGGGTGAGTCAGGTGAACTGTGAACACAGAATGGTTCACAGTGCTGTGTGCAATGGATTTGTATCACTAGAGCAGGGTTAGATATGGCGATAGCTGCCTACATGAAGGCAAGTGACAAAAAATATAAAAAAAAAAATGTCTTCTAGCCCTTTAAGGCTTGGGTTTTTGTGGGTGATCCTGCAACTGAAACTAAATCCAGGCCAAACACTGTCCCCTGAAAAGGCACAGCTCTATCCCTACGATATCCAGACGGCATCTGAGACGAGCACCGGTAGTAATCCAGGGTCACGCTGATAGGCCAGCCAACCCCTGCTATCGACATGTAAGGCCTACGTGATGCTGTGGTAGCAGAGTCTCCTGGCTTGTGATTGGTGGTGTTAGGCGCCAAAAAAGCGATGCGGAAGTTGCCATTTCCTAATGCTCGAACGAGCACCAAGCTCGGACAAGCATGTTCGCTCACTCTAGTCGAAACTGTTTTGCGATATGCCAGGGCTCAGAAGGGGAGGAGCAGCATCTGCATTTTCTAACATGGAATTTTCTGTCATTGTTTTTAAGAGGGATACTTTTAATTTTTTGACTCAGCTGCATGAGGCTTATTTTTTGCGGGACAAGCTGCTTTTTAATGGCACATTTGGGTTACATCCGCTTCTGTCACTTTTTAATCTAATTTTTGGGAGGTTAAGTCACAAAACAAAGCAGTTTAGGGGCATTTTTCTATTTTTTTTTTTACACCGTTCACTTGATGGATCATGTGATATTTTTGTAGATCCAGTTTTTACGGATGCAACAATACCAAATATGTCTATGTTTTATTTTATTTTTTTACGTTTTACACAATAAGAGCATTTTTAGAAATTTGCAATTTTTTAAGAGCCATATATTTTTCATTTTTCTGGCTATGATCTTGTGTGGGGGCTCATTTTTTGCGGGATGAGGTGACTATTGCTACCATTTTGGGATGCATACGAATTTTTGATTGTTTGATATTATGTTTTTTCGTAGGTGAGGCGACAAAAAAAAGCTGTTTTGGCATCATTTTATTAGATTTTTTTAAGCGTTCACTATGGGGTAGATCATTTGTATTTTTATAGAGCCGGTCGCTGCGGAGTTGATATTTTTATTTTATTTTATTTTACACTTTGTGTCCCCGTAAGGTAATACGAACCTCAGGGGACATTTAACTTTATATTATTATTTTTTTTTTACACTTGATTTTCCCTGTAACCTGACATAGTAGCCAGTTACAGGGGAAATCAGCCCAGAGAGCTGACAGCATAATACTATGCTGTACAGCCTCAGTGCAGGGCTGATCGGGTCTATGAGAGACCGGGCAGCTCCTGCACGCTGCCGGCCGCGGCGATCACGTGACCGCTGGGCCAGATTAGGAAGTGTAATAGCGCTTCCTGATGTGTATACACAGCGCTCGGTGAGCACTGTGTATACAGCGATCTAGAAGGCAGGGACCCCTGGGAACGGTCCCTGCCTTCTCTTTGGGGTACCCTGCTGTCACTGACAGCAGGTACCCCACTGTGCAGCTGCACGATTAGCGTGCAGCTGCTATCTCTGAATGGACGTTTAGAAACGTCCATTCAGAGATACTTAACCACTTCCCGGACGTTTATAGTCAATGGCCGGACGGGAAGTGGTTAAGATTGTTCTGGAGCCTGAAGGCAGACTTCTAGCAGAAAGTCAACATCAACAAATAACTTCCTACATTGGGGTAGTTATGATCTGTCAGCCCTAAGGAAGGGCATCTCAATAGGACAATACTTAACAGCTAAACACACTTGCTCAATTCAGGAAGCATTTGAACAAGAAGGTACCCCGCTATATTGTAAATTTACAGCTAGGGGATACCCCAAAAAAGTTTTACATAGAGCGTATACTCAAGAAAAAGGGACAGAAAGAACAAACTACTTAAGGATAAACACCAAGGTGAGAGCTCTAAAATAATAAGGTGTATTGGTACATTTGATGTCCAGCATGAGAAAGTGTGCCAAACGGTGTACTGGTACATTTAATGTCCAACATAAGAAAGTGTGCCATATTCTGAGATGTCAATGGCATATCTTGCAGACAGATGGAGATCTAAAAAAATTTATTATGAAAAATTCAACAATTATATATAGGAGGGGGAAAAACCTGGGGAATCAACATGGCTCTCCAAAGGATCCTACCCTTGTGGCTCATGTATTGTACTGTTTGTAATGCCATGATACAGATGAAAGAATTCACCAATCCAATCAATGGCAAAGAAATATACAGTGCAACAATACATAAACTGTGAAACTACAGAAGTGGTATACATAGCAAGGTGTAGCTGTCTCGAAATATATGTCGGTAAGTAGAGATGAGCGAATCATTGAAAAAATTATTCGCCAAACATTCGCCTAACTTTTCCTAAAATTCGTGTATTTGACGAATAGATTCGTTGTATTTGCGTACAAAATATACGTTATTATGTGCTATTAGCGAACATTCGCTCACTAATAACGATCGTTCATTTACAAAATGTACGCAACTTCTTAGAAGACATACGCATGAGCGTACAAATAGCTTACGAATCTCAGCGTACTATTGTCTAAGCGATTAAGTAATACGCAGGCAAGTACAAGGAGAGGCCGCGGCGTGCACTCCTCAGAGGCAGAGTGAATATTCGAGACACATATATGGTGAATAGTGCAAATACATTATTATAAGTATAATATAAACATTTTAAATATCACCTACCTAGTATGCTCACTGGACATGTTTAAGTCTCTTTTTTCTGACGCTTGTCATAGAAATTGGAGCAGAGTCCCAAACTCAGTCGCAATTGTAATCCACATAGGCAAAATTGTAATCCAAATGGGTAGAAAAAAATAGCAGCAAAGGTTCCCTTTAAAAAAACCCTCTTTCGAAGGGGGCTTCCCCAAATAACCTGAAAAAGGGGGAAAAAGGGATGAGGCGCACGTATGCGCAACTTGGATAAAAAAAACTTTTTTTTGATGCGGGGAGTCCTAACAATCCATGGTCCATTCTGGGTGAGAACAAACGCGGCGGCAACAAAACTAAAAAACAAGGCCAACTAGTGCCCACCCTTCAGGATAAGTCCATGTTGTGGCTCCCATAAAAACTGCTGGAATTACTTAAAGGCCAGCAGGTCCTCCTCACTGCTGCTGGAACTAAAGGACATGAGAGGGTGCTCCTGCCTCATCATGAAAGCGGCCCTGGCTGCGGCAGCAGACCCCCGCCGACCTCTCAAGGATGGTCTTTTGGTGACTGGGCTGTCACACTGGCAAAGGCAGTGGTAACTTTGGCCCTGCCCATCACTCTGTAGTGGCCAGATCCTCCTGCCGGCATACCAGGTGACAGAATCTCCGGCTGTAACGGTAATGGTAACGGTCTTCCACGAGCGGCGGACTGTGCGGCCTGCAACTGCCATGGGCATGGCAGTTGGTAGTGGTACTGTACCACAGTTGGATGGTACACGAAAGTGTTCGTTGTCATCTGTCCCACATGAAAGATCGGTGGTATCGGTGTCAGTGGCAGCAAATCAGGAATCAGGGGTTCCGGCTGATCCTGACCTTGGGATTTCTCTTCAAATCTCAAGGTCTCAAGGTCACAAGCCTCTTCTGTGGCCTGGGCCTCCTCACTCCAGTCGCTGCAGGAGTAGGTGGTCACTTTGAGATTTTCACCCCAGTAGCAAAGGGGCCTTGGAGGCTCTTCATGGGGGTATACTCCACGTAATCCCCTGCGTGAAGATTGTGGCGTACGGGCGGAAGATACAGCCGCTTAACCGAACAGCGGTTAACATATAATTCCTCCGCCGTCTCCTCATCGCCGATGAAACCGACTCCCCGCTCCACGTTGAACCAAATAACGGTTCCCCTTCGGCGCTCCAGCTTAGGGTCGCCGGACCATGGGTGCTCCAAAGCTTGCACCACCCACTCCTCCACCAGCTTTTTATATTCCCAGAAGGTCTGGGCGTTCCGGGTGACAGCCTCAGGGACCATCAAATTCTGGCGTAAGGAGTAGTCCTTGCGCGGCGGAGCGGGAACTCCTGCCGTCTCCGCCTTGTCAGCCAGTGGAGTCACCACCTCAGCAGGCACCTCATCTGACTTTCTGTTGAGTTGTGAGAGATAGATCTCCGGTTCCTTCTCCTCATAGGGTCGTCTGCCCACAACATGCTTCCCCAGTCAGGACCTCGCTGTCTCGCCGCCATCTTACTCTGCTGACTTGCCACGTCTTCCTCGCACACAGGAGAAGTAGGCGGAACTACCAGGGAGGAGTCTGCATCGCTGAATAGAATTCGTACGCAACAGCGTGTAGAGTAACTACCAGGGAGGAGTCTACGCAACAGCGTATAGAGTAACTAAATTATACGTAGAATAGCGTATAATTTAGCGAACAAACTACGTAGCAATGCGTACAAAAGCGAAGCGAATCACCTAATATTCGGATTCGCTTCGCAGCTGAAAAATCCCAAGATTCGATACGAATCAACGAATCGCTTCGCTCATCTCTATCGGTAAGATAATACAAGAATTTAAAAGATACATTTCTAAACATCTGAGCAGTATTAATACTAAGGCTGATACCCCTATCCCTAGACACATAAGAACATCAAGGGAATCCAAAAAATGTTGCAGTATCAGTAAATTGAAGATGGGTCCAAGACAAGGAAACCTTGATAAAAGACTTCAGCAAGAGGAAACCAGATGGATATACAGCCTGCAAAGCTTACGTCCCTCTGCACTTAACAAAGGATTCACATACTTATCATTTCTTTGAAAAATGAAAAGCTCTGAACTGTTACAATTATAGAATCTATCAACAAATATGATCGATAAATAAAGTGGGAAAAATAATAACTAGGAAACAAATACCATAAATGAATGAAGGTCAGCTAAGTCCTTATCCGAGAAAAATATAATACTAAGATCAATTAGCTCCATCTTGTGGTAAATATATTTATATATAAGTAACAATTCTTTAAAAATGATCTAACAAGGGAATCTTTAAAACAAATGGAGATAAAAAATAAAAAGAATAATAAAAAATACCTACCTGAGAAATAGATCCCATCAAAGCAGAACAGTAAGGTCTGGAGGCATGGAAATGAAACCTAAAAAGTACAAAATAAAGAAACATATAATAGGTCTAATATTCTGTAATGTACTATACCTTGAGGGTTAAAATATGTAAAGGTGACAATAATAACAATAATATCAAGGATCTGACTAACTCAATCGATGGGGTGACATAGCTGACTAGGTACTGAATACTTCTAAAAATATATAATGTAGTAATTCCTTTATTATTGTAAATATTATTATGTAAGTAATATGGTAAGTAATGGTCATAATTGGAGCAGCACTGTTGAATATTGATTATTAAAATCTACTAGTAAATTAAGCAACTGCGATACCACCATGGTATATTCCTCTGATATAATCTCACTCTAAGGGCTCATGCACACAAAGATGTGCTGGCCGGGCCCGTGCTGCGGACCACAAATTGCAGTCCACGATGCACGGGCACCAACCGCAGGGCTGCCACTTGAATGGGGTCCACGATCCACATTCGATGGTCCGTACTGCAAAAAAGTATTGCATGCATGCGGTGCGGAGGCATGGACAAAAAACCCACAGAAGCATTCCGTAGTGCTTCCATGGGGTTCCGTGCCTCTGTTCCGCACCGATCTTCCAGATTGCAGACCCATTCATTCAGGGTGCACACGGCCAGTGCCCATGTATTGCGGACCCACTGTTAGTGGGCCGCAATACGGGCATGGCCAGGCAACGGCCGTGTGCATAAGCCCTAAGTCAGTAAGTACTAGACAAAACTCCATGCAAAATAAGACTAAGTTCTAATACATGTGCAGTGAAGCACACAAAGCAGCATCAACTTACTTAGTCAAGACATTTGTAGTATCTCAGTAGAATAGAAGATAAGAAAGACTAAGGGGTGATTTATTAACACCGGCATTTTAGATGCCGGTCTTAATGGCCCCTATAGTTGGTGGATTATCTGCCGGAGTAATGTAGAGGCGCCGACCTCTACATAACTTTGGCGGATCAACCACCGCTTTTAAAGGTAAGACAGCTTCCTAGCTGTCTTACATTTAGACCATTTTTTTTGCCTAAACCAGACATTAAAAATGGTATATGAGACAGGCCTGCCGGCTCGTCCCCTTCGCCGCCCACGCCCACTTTTTTAGACACAGTGGGGAGTGAGTGGGGAAATGTTGCAATCTGCACCAGAAATACGCCTATTTCTGTTAGTAAATGATTCCCTAAGTCCCTAGACTTAGGCCTATTTATGTTAGTAAATTATTCCCTAAGTCCCTAGACATGTGCACAGCCGATACATTGGCTGATTGCATCGCTGCATAATAAGATAGCAGAATACCGCCTACTGGGGAGGAGATCACCAATAGAGGTAAATATTATTAGATAGAGCTATATGTTGCAACAAGAAGCCTAATTATAAGCAACTGAACAAGTGATGTCACAACAGAGTATATAAAACAATGTCTCCACCCATTCATTAACCACTGCCCAAACCACTGAAGACGCCAGTGATCTGGTGAAACATGTTGGGGGCAGCATCTGATTTGTTTTTAGATTAGCTAGAGGTGCTCTGGAAGACAACAATCCTCTGAGATGGTGATACGGGAGTACGGGACTCCAGCAGCAGCACTCACAGGCCGAATTCCGTCAAAGAGATAACAATCAGCAGATACATAGTTGTTGTAAAAACAATAAAGAAACAATAATAAATACACAGTGTACCTCAGCTGGTGGATTTAAAGTAATTTCCCGGATTTCTCCTTTAAAGAATATTGAATAAAAGTGAAGTTTTAAACTAAGACATATAAAGGCAAATGTGAAAATTGGCAATCCATAGTTATAGCCTAATTGTAAATAAATCAGCAAGAGTAATGACATTGACCAACACTGTAACGTAAAAATCTGCACATCAACCAACTCCCACCACATTCGCCTGGACCTGTAGTGTGTGCACAAAACAGCAATATACGGTAGGTGCTCAGAGATGTCAGTGTACTAAATGGCAGTAAATATAGAAAAAAGATTGCAGCACTCACTACTAAAAATCTTCCCAAAAATTATTCAAAAATGACGATATAAAGCGCTATTGCAGTACAGGAAGCAAAGTACATGGACTTGCACTTCCTGCAAGGCCCAGAGGAAGAGCAGGTGTGTGAAATGGCTGTCCTGTACCGCAATCGTGCTTTATATTGTTATTTTGGAATAAAGAATATTTTTAGTGCTGAGTGCCCCAATTTGTTTTTCTATATTTTCTGCCAATTGTCACTAAATGCACAAAATAATGCCGCAGCAGCACAAAATACCTCCTCAGAAGCTGCCCCTCTGTGGTAGCCAGCTCCAGCTGCCAAGTTCTGTCCTCCTACTCCAGTTGCCTCAGGATTCCTAAATCAGGAGGGCCAGGGGCCTGTCCCCCCCCCTCGCCAAATTCTCAAACTAACATATTCCATCCTAACATTACATACAGCAATACAAAACATACAGGGTATGGCTACTTTCACACATGCAGCACTACGCTCCGGCCACCTGATCCGGCAGAGAATGCAAGGAATTGGCTGGACACAAACTCAGGCATGCAGTGGTTTGTGTCCCGCTGATTCTCTGCATTTTTGCCAGACTGAGGCCGGACCTCTGCTGGACCCCATTATAGTTAATAGGGCCGGTGGACATTCTGCATCCAGCAGTGCCAGCTGGTGGAGCTGGTGAATTCTGACAGGTTGTTCTCTGCTGGACCAGCCTGCCAGAATCACTAACTCAGATGGGAAAGTAGCCTAACACAGTGCCACATACCTCTTACATCCAGTGATGTCTTTCTGTGATGTCCTTTGATGTAGATATTCTCTGTCCTCATCTTCTCTTTTCAGACCAGACTGCCATGATGATTTCTTTCAGCCATATATAGTCTCTGCAGAGTTTGACAGACAGACATCTTAGTTTCCTAGTTTTCCATCATCCTCCCACCTTCTGAACACTCCATCCTGCCACCCCCAATACTGTGCCTGCAGTGCTCCCTATACTAGTTACACACAGATAGATCCTCTTCAATAATTACTGCCACACAGTGTCCTACAGTGTAAACATAACGTTCCCCAAAAATAATTGTGCGAAGCTGACACCGTGCCAGGGTGCCCCAACAGTAATAGTGCTCCCCAAAATCCCACCAATAGAAATTATTATCTAACAGACAACACGTAGTAGTAATAGTGCCCCCGACAGTCCCCACTGTGTCCCAGAAGTAATAATGCTAACATAGTGCTAATACTAGTATTCATGTTTCTCATATTCCCTCAAGTGTAATAAAGCCCACCATAATGCCCCGGTAGTAATAATTCTCTTTACAATGTGTAACAGTAAAAATAAAAATGCCCTGTTGTGGGCCAGTATAAAAAAAACCTCCTCTTAGTGCCCCATGTAGAGCCAATGTCCCCATAGTGCCCTAATAATGCGTGCCAACGCCCCCTACTGTGTGCCCAAAAAACTCTTACAAAAGGGACCCTTATCTAGGTATTGGTTTATTATTACAATAAATATCACTATCACCCAAAAGGGGCTCATAACCAAATTTTTACCCAGACTTTTTTGGTTGATAATAAAATGTAACTTTTAATAACACTATTAAGACAGTGAGCACTTAATGGTTTAAAAACGCTGCCTGCTACGACCTGTGTCTTGGTGCGAGCGTAATGATAGCAGAGTGAAAAATCTATGGTGGTGTGGGTGTGCACAAATCCCACAGCAACCTAAATAGATTAAAACTCCAGTGACTAGTTACTCTCACTAACCTACTGGGCTAATCTAATGCTGATACAGATGCTAAAACCTGCTTCTATTTGCTTAATGTTGCTTTGTATTTGCACCCATGCACAGGAAACAGGCAGAATCTAAAAACTAAGAACTGCCCCCCAACATGTTTCACCAAAGAAATGGCTTCATCAGGGGTTTGGGCAGAGTTGAAATAAGACAACATACCACATCTATTTAAACTACTAGGACCTTTGACTGACAGCACAGCCAACTAATCGGCTGTTCAGAAGGAGGTGTTGCACCTGTAGGAGGTAAGTATTGTGTTGGTTAACTTTCATGACACCCCACCGCTTGCCTATTATCAGTCTGTAACAGAGGGACACTTCAATCATCTTGCGCAACCACCGAGTGCGCACGGACTTAGTCCTGCAACGGGGAGCAAATCTCACGCATGCGCATAAGTTCTTAGACTATATCTCAACACTAGGCCAGATCCCAAGGCGTCTGCGAATGCGTGGGGGCTTAAATTGCATTCCTACTCATATGACATATTGCGGCTGCGCACCAACTTATCCATATAACATCACAAATGATTATTTTGTTGCTACCAGAAGCATCAGGGTAAAATTTTTATCCTACAGGGTTAATAATGATAGACGACATACAGTATATCCCATTTTAGAATGATTTATATGATTTCTCATTTTTATTTTATTTTTATTTTTAACAGACATCCACTGCGAATATACCCTATGTTAGATGATAGTACTGGTAAAAATGCAATTATATATATCCATATGTGAGGGAATATTGCATGTCAAAAAAAGAAAATAAAAAAAAAACCTCAAAATTTTTTTTAAAAGTTTCCTTCCTTTTTCTCTCGTTCTTCTTCTCTCCTTCTCCTTCCCTTCCCTCTTCCTTCTCTTTTTAAAGGATTGATTGCTTGTCTTGTCTGTAATTAATAACCCTATACATTCTATAGGGAACAGGTCTAGTATTGATATCAATGTTCACTTACCCAAATTATTCAAATGGGTATTATTGTATGCTCAGACTCACTACAAGTATTCACAAATCACATTTTATTTTGGGGTAGGTACATTGACGATGTACTGATTCTTTGGGATGGTACGGTGGAACACTTTAAATGTTTTGTAGCATCATTGAATAATAATACAGTAGGATTAAGATTTACATCGGAAATTAATTCAAATATCTTGACCTTCCTTGACTTGCAGATCTCTATTGGACCTGGTGGCCACATCATTACTGAAATATATCGCAAACCTACTTCTACTAACAATTTATTGCATTGGCAAAGTTATCACCCTACATCCCTTAAAAAGGGACTTCCTATAGGCCAGTACATCAGAGCAAAAAGAAACTGCTCAGATGAGCCCAAATTCATGAAAGAAAGTGATACTCTGTATCAAAGGTTTAGGAGAAGGGGATACCCCAAAAAAAGTGCTTCATCGAGCGTTCTCCAGAGCAAAACAAATGGATAGAACTGATTTACTAAAGAAGAAACCAAAGACAATAGGTAATAACACCATTAGATGTATTGGTACGTTCAATGCACAAAATCAGCAGGTATATCAAATTCTGAAAAAACACTGGCATGTTTTGAGGGCTGATAATGATCTGAGAGAAGTACTGTTAGAACGTCCCAGCGTTACGTACCGTAGAGGGAATAATCTCAAAGATTTCTTGGTACACAGTTATTTGAACCCTGTTCCATCTAGGACCACCTGGTTAAGGTCGAAAGTGACAGGTACATATTCCTGTGGACGCTGTTCATTTTGTCCATATCTCAAGTAAAACAAAAAAATTTTGCAACCCTTTAGACAACAAAGAATATTGGATTAGGGATTTCATCAACTGTCAAACAACTGGCATTGTGTATGCGGCACAGTGTCCATGTCAAAAAATATACGTGGGTAAAACGATCCAGGAGTTTAGGCGTAGAATTTGTCAACATATAAGCAGTATCAACACAAAAGCGGATACTCCTATATCCAGACACGTGAGACAGTTTCATAATGGAGACCCCAAAAGTCTTATCTTCTGGGGTATATGCAAAAAAAAGTTAGGCGCCAGAAGAGGCGATTTAAATAAAATCCTCTTGCAAGAGGAGACTAGATGGATATATCGACTTGACAGTTTAAACCCTAAAGGCCTAAATGAAGGTTTCACGTTCGCTTCTTTTCTTTAAAAATAAAAGTGAGCCACTTCAGTTGTAATAAGATGCAAATATACGTTTTGAATTAGATTTTTATGTAGGGTCAAAAATCTCACTTGTAGTGAGTCTGAGCATACAATAATACCCATTTGAATAATTTGGGTAAGTGAACATGATAAACATCAAATTGATATCAATACTAGACCTGTTCCCTATAGAATGTATAGGGTTATTAATTACAGACAAGACAAGCAATCAATCAATCCTTTAAAAAGAGAAGGAAGAGGGAAGGGAAGGAGAAGGAGAGAAATAGAACGAGAGAAAAAGGAAGGAAACTTTTAAAAAAAATTTTTGAGGGTTTTTTTTTTTTTTCTTTTTTTGACATGCAATATTCCCTCACATATGGATATATATTATTGCATTTTTACCAGTACTGTCATCTAACATAGGGTATATTCGCAGTGGATGTCTGTTAAAAATAAAAATAAAATAAAAATGAGAAATCATATAAATCATTCTAAAATGGGATATATGTCGTCTATCATTATTAATCCTGTAGGATAAAAATTTTACCCTGATGCTTCTGGTAGCAACAAAATAATCATTTGTGATGTTATATGGATAAGTTGGTGCGCAGCCGCAATATGTCATATGAGTAGGAATGCAATTTAAGCCCCCACGCATGCGCAGACGCCTTGCGATCTGGCCTAGTGTTGAGATATAGTCTAAGAACTTATGCGCATGCGTGAGATTTGCTCCCCGTTGCGGGACTAAGTCCGTGCGCACTCGGTGGTTGCGCAAGATGATTGAAGTGTCCCTCTGTTACAGACTGATAATAGGCAAGCGGTGGGGTGTCATGAAAGTGTTAACCAACACAATACTTACCTCCTACAGGTGCAACACCTCCTTCTGAACAGCCGATTAGTTGGCTGTGCTGTCAGTCAAAGGTCCTAGTAGTTTAAATAGATGTGGTATGTTGTCTTAATTCAACTCTGCCCAAACCCCTGATGAAGCCATTTCTTTGGTGAAACATGTTGGGGGGCAGTTCTTAGTTTTTAGATTCTGCCTGTTTCCTGTGCATGGGTGCAAATACAAAGCAACATTAAGCAAATAGAAGCAGGTTTTAGCATCTGTATCAGCATTAGATTAGCCCAGTAGGTTAGTGAGAGTAACTAGTCACTGGAGTTTTAATCTATTTAGGTTGCTGTGGGATTTGTGCACACCCACACCACCATAGATTTTTCACTCTGCTATCATTACGCTCGCACCAAGACACAGGTCGTAGCAGGCAGCGTTTTTAAACCATTAAGTGCTCACTGTCTTAATAGTGTTATTAAAAGTTACGTTTTATTATCAACCAAAAAAGTCTGGGTAAAAATTTGGTTATGAGCCCCTTTTGGGTGATAGTGATATTTATTGCAAAAAACTCTTAGTACCCCCAGTTGAGCCAAGGTCCCCATAGTGCCAGAATTTGTGCTAGTATAAAATACTCCTATATCGTGCCCCAATAGTGCGCCTCCCCTTGTCCCCATGGTGCCTGACAATGTGGCAGGATAAAATGCCCCCATAATGTGTGCCAGTATAATGCCCCTATATAATTACCCCAATAGTGCTCCTCTCCCTTCTCCATAGTGCCCCCATGTGTGGCAGTATAGAAGACAGAGTACTCAGTAGATGCCCCCATAGTGCTCCCCCCTTCTCCATAGTGCCGCCCATGTGTGCTAGTATATAAGATAGGGTCCCCAGAAGATGCCCCCCTAGTGCTCCTCCCCTCCAAAGTGCCCCCCATGTGTGCCAGTATACTAGATAGGGACCCCATAGTGCTCCTACCCCTCCATAGTGCCCCGCATGTGTGCCAGTACATAACATAGTGCCCCCCCATGTCTGCCAGTATTTAAAATATGCCCCAATAATGCTTCTCCTCCTCTATAGTGCCCCCCATGTCTGACAGTATGTATAATATGCCCCCATAGTGCTCATCTATAGTGCCCCCCATGTCTGTCAGCATTTAAAATAGGCCCCCCCATAGTGCTCCTCCATAATACTGCTCCCCATGTCTGCCAGTATTTAAAATATGCCTCCATAGTTCTCCTCCTCCTTTATAGTGCCCCCCATGTCTGCCAGTATTTATAATATGCCCCCATAGTGCTCCTCCTCCTCTATAGTGGCCCCCCATGTCTGCCAGACTTTAAAATAGGCCCCCCATAGTGCTCATCCTCCTTAATACTGCCCCCCATGTCTGCCAGTATTTAAAATATGCCCCCATAGTGCTCCTCCTCCTCTATAGTGGAGGGCCCCCAGCAGATGTCCCCATGAGTGGCAGATAGGGCCCCTAGTAAAACGTAAATAAAAAAAATAAACTTACATACTTACCTCCTTGCCTCTTTCAGCGATGTGATGCAGGCCTCTTCCGGACTGTGTCCCACGCTGTACGGCTCAGGCGGCCTCTGATAGGCTACAGGCACTAGGCCTGCAGCCTATGATAGGACCGTGGAAGGGAGACGCCTCTCCACTGTCCCGCAGCATCCATCTGTATTGCTGTCCTGAGGACGGTGATACAGATGAATATAGAGAGATGAGCGCTTCCACAATAGAAGCGCTCATCTCTCCCTGCCACCGAACCTCCCATGGGCCCCCTCCCGCAACGGGCCCCTGTGCAGCCCCTGAGGAGGGCGCCTTTAGTCAACGGTTAGGTTTATAACTGACACCCCGAGCATTAACTAACACTGGGTATCAACAAATCATTACTTACCTGGCCGGAGGCCATGGGAATGGCTCAGGCAGCCCCTTGGCATCGGACCATTGTGAAATTTAACTGTTGGGTCTATAGCCAATTGCCTCTGGATACATGGCCATCTTGGGAGCAACAAGTGTTGTATGGCAAAGGATCAAAGTGTAGCAGAGAAGCTATAGAAATGAATGAAGTTGAAACACGACTTTCATGTTTGCAACCCCAGAATCACAAAAAATCCAACCCTGCAGTGACTCCATTAATTTCTACAGGTGTCCTGCCACACTGCGATACTTGGTTGGGTGACTTCTATGTAGGTTGTTGTGTAGCCCTAACATAAATCCAAGATGGCACAAAAGGTACAGGGATATCACCATGGGCTGACCAACAACAAGGGATACTATAGACATACAGTAGCATTCTGGTCGGTGTCAAATTAAGAAGAACAGCTCTGAAATATAAAATTGTTAAGAGCAGCAAGGATCTCACTCCCGTTTCTCACTAACTTGAGGCAACTTTCTTAGTTTGGCGTTTCTGGGAGGGTATTTTTGATTATTATCCATTGAAATACATTTATTTATTTTACTTACACAGTGGCAACATTTTTCATACCACTTTACACACATTGTCATCACTTGCCGTCCACAATGGAGCTCACAGTATAAGGTCCTTATCATTATGTGTGGAAGGAAACCAGAGTACCTGTAGGAAACCTAAACATGAGGAGAACATACAGTCATGGCCAAAAGTTTTGAGAATGACACAAATATATTTTCACATGATCTGCTGCCCTCTGGTTTTTATGTGTGTTTGTCAGATGTTTTTATCACATACAGAAATATAATTGCAATCATATTATGAGTAACAAAAGCTTATATTGCCAGTTAGAATGAGTTAATGCAGCAAGTCAATATTTGCAGTGTTGACCCTTCTTCTTCAGGACCTCTGCAATTCTCCCTGGCATGCTCTCAATCAACTTCTGGACCAAATCCTGACTGATAGCAGTCCATTCTTGCACAATCAATGCTTGCATTTTGTCAGAATTTGTAGGTTTTTGTTTGTCCACCCGTCTCTTGATGATTGACCACAAGTTCTCAATGGGATTAAGATCTGGGGAGTTTCCAGGCCATGGACCCAAAATCTCTATGTTTTGTTCCCTGAGCCATTTAGTTATCACCTTTGCTTTATGGCAAGGTGCTCCATCATGCTGGAAAAGGCATTGTTGATCGCCAAACTGCTCTTGGACGGTTGGGAGAAGTTGCTCTCGGAGGACATTCTGGTACCATTCTTTATTCATGGATGTGTTTTTAGGCAAGACTGTGAGAGAGCCGATTCCCTTGGCTGAGAAGCAACCCCACACATGAATGGTTTCAGGATGCTTTACAGTTGGCATGAGACAAGACTGGTGGTAGTGCTCACCTCGTCTTCTCCGAATAAGCTGTTTTCCAGATGTCCCAAACAATCGAAAAGGGGATTCATCAGAGAAAATGACTTTACCCCAGTCCTCAGCAGTCCACTCCCTGTACCTTTTGCAGAATATCAGTCTGTCCCTGATGTTTTTTTTGGAGAGAAGTGGCTTCTTTGCTGCCCTCCTTGAGACCAGGCCTTGCTCCAAGAGTCTCCGCCTCACAGTGCGTGCAGATGCACTCACACCTGCCTGCTGCCATTCCTGAGCAAGCTCTGCACTGCTGGTAGCCCGATCCCGCAGCTGAAACACTTTTAAGAGACGATCCTGGCGCTTGCTGGTCTTTCTTGGGCACCCTGGAGCCTTTTTGGCAACAATGGAACCTCTCTCCTTGAAGTTCTTGATGATGCAATAGATTGTTGACTGAGGTGCAATCTTTCTAGCTGCGATACTCTTCCCTGTTAGGCCATTTTTGTGCAGTGCAATGATGACTGCACGTGTTTCTTTAGAGATAACCATGGTTAACAGAAGAGAAACAATGATGCCAAGCACCAGCCTCCTTTTAAAGTGTCCAGTGGTGTCATTTTTACTTAATCATGACAGATTGATCTCCAGCCCTGTCCTCATCAACACCCACACCTGTGTTAATGGAGCAATCACTGAAACGATGTTAGCTGGTCCTTGTAAGTCAGGGCTGCAATGATGTTGAAATGTGTTTTGGGGGATAAATTTCATTTTCTAGGCAAATATTGACTTTGCAAGTAATTGCTGTTAAGCTGATCACTCTTTATAACATTCTGGAGTATATGCAAATTGCCATTATAAAAACTGAAGCAGTAGACTTTGTAAAAATTAATATTTGTATCATTCTCAAAACTTTTGGCCATGACTGTACAAACTCCATGCAGATGTTGTCTGTCCTTGGTCCGCTTGGTCCCCAGTGCTGTAAGGTACCAGTGGTTACCACCATTTCTATGCCTCTTTGCCCTTTATAGCATATACTATATGCAGTTCTTTCTGGAATCTTGAATCCTAGTTCTTCGGCTATGTTTGAGTGCATCCTGGGATTTGTGGTTCCACAGTCTGATTGTTGTCTGTATTATAGTTGTTTGTTGTGGGTTAGCTTTCTGTTTGCAGTTCAGGTTTTGATTTTCTGTCTGTATTGTTCAGGGTCAGTTTCTATTAGGTTTTATTCCTCTGACCTACATTCATCTCTTTCCATCTTGCAGGTCTGATACCTTTTAATGGCTAACAAAAATAGAAACAATCATGTTACATAGCGAGCTTTCAAGACAACTTAGGTATTTTAATCAGGAATAATGATATTATTCCTGATGAAGATACCTAAGGTGTCTCGAAAGTTCGCTATGTAACGTGATTGTTTCTATTTTTTTTGTTAGCCATTAAAGATCATATCTGCAAGACTCTTTTTGGTTCTGTTAATGAGAACAATAAACCATTCATCTACTGGCTAACATGGTGCCAGGATTTTTCCTTGTTTTTCCCCTTTCCACCAGTATGCTGTTCAGTTGTCAGATTCCATCTCCCTCATCCATTGCCATCATCATTTAGTTTTCTGTGTTTGTTATCTGATATGTGTTTCATGTATCTTTTATTTTTATTTTTTTTGCAACCATCCGGTACTTCTGCTCTGCTTAAGTCCTGGAGGTATCTGACTACAAACAGATATACATTAGGATGTGGAAAAGGTGATGGTTATAGATGAAGTCAAGTTCTGTAGTCATCATTACAAAACCGCTGCAATGGAGTCAGGAAGCATACAAGAACAGAAACATCATGATTACATGTGGCTGAAACATATTTTTGTTTGATTTGTTTGTTTAGTGGTATAGTATTTGGGAATATAACTCACCTATTACACTCTTCTAAAGCTTAAAGTTTTTTTTTATTTTTTTATTAGATACTAAAACAGCAAGCCACTTCTTTTATGTCAGCCAAATTCTAGTAGTTGTTTCATTATTTTGGCATCATGTCCTTCTCTGTCTTCAAAGCTTGTTTTGTACTAGCAAATATTTTTCCCTCGCCACCAGATTTGCATTTGTGTAAATGCATTTTGGCTCAAATACTCATTCATTTCCTTTCATCCTATTGTAGCGTCCAATAACACAGATGTTAGGTAGTCATCATTTAAACCTGAAAACAACTTTTGGTAAACTGTAGAATTTGAAAAAAACAAGCTCTCAGCCTCTAAGTACCTTATTAAACAGGGTTGTATCAATTTGTGAGTAATTATGTTGCTCAGACTTTCGAAATGTTGTTGACACTATTATGGCACATTATTAGTCAACATTTTCAATCTGGGGCTGGTGCCATGATTTTTATATCTCATTATTTTTCTTCTGTCTGTATACGAATTAACATGAAAACAATAAATGACAATCAATGTAACATTATAATAGAAAAACATTAAGTTTTATCTTTTATTTGTCAAAACAATGCATGATTAACTTGAGTAATACATGAATACATGAGAAAATGTAAACTGTCCCACCCAGGAGGAGCTACGCCATACAGAAAAGGGACAGGGAAATAAAAGAGTGTGAAAAAAAGTAACAACATTGTCATAAGCAATATACAGAAACAGTAGTGTGTTTCATGACACACAAATGCATCTCCAATTAACAGCAAATGCAGTGGCAGGAGGACAGATATAATTATATCAAAGCATAACCAATGGTGCATCATATTAGGGGGGCTTGAGTCGGCAGCCCCAGACCCGAACACCTCTGTGGGGCCCATCGCCGCCCCAAGCACACTTACTACAGAATGTAAAGCCTCAGCAGCAGCTTCTTTAGTACCCTTCTCTCACCACTGCAGGCCTTACTTTCATACTGCCCACCTGTCATACAGTGCTTTGCGAAAGTATTCGGCCCCCTGGAACTTTTCAACCTTTTGCCACATTTCAGGCTTCAAACAAAAAGATACAACATTTTAAATTTTTGGTGAAGAATCAACAACAATTGGGTCACAATTGTGAAGTGGAACAACATTTATTGTATCATTTAAACTTTTTTTGTAATAATAAAACTGAAAAGTGGGGCGTGCAAAATTATTCGGCCCATTTACTTTCAGTTTAGAAAACTCACTCCAGAAGTTCATTGAGGATCTCTGAATGATCCAATGTTGTCCTAAATGACTGATGAAGATAAATAGAATCCACCTGTGTGTAATCAAGTCTCCGTATAAATGTACCTGCTCTGTGATAGTCTCAGGGTTCTGTTTAAAGCACAGAGAGAATCATGAAGACCAAGGAACACACCAGGCAGGTCCGTTATACTGTTGTGGAGAAGTTTTAAGCCGGATTTGGATACCAAAAGATTTCCCAAGCTTTTAACATCCCAAGGAGTACTGTGCAAGCGATCATATTGAAATGGAAGGAGTATCAGACCACTGCAAATCTACCAAGACCCAGCCGTCCCTCTAAACTTTCATCTCAAACAAGGAGAAGACTGATCAGAGATGCAGCCAAGAGGCCCATGATCACTCTGGATGAACTGCAGAGATGTACAGCTGAGGTGGGAGAGTCTGTCCATAGGACAACAATCAGTCCAACACTTCACAAATGCCTTTATGGAAGAGTGGCAAGAAGAAAGCCATTTCTCAAAGATATCCATAAAAAGTCTTGTTTACAGTTTGCCACAAGCCACCTGGGAGACACACCAAACATGTGGAAGAAGGTGCTCTGGTCAGATGAAACCAAAATCGAACTTTTTGGAAACAATGCAAAACGATAAATTTGGCGTAAAAGCAACACCGCTCATCACCCTGAACACACCATCCCCACTGTCAAACATGGTGGTGGCAGCATCATGGTTTGGGCATGCTTTTCAGCAACAGGGACAGGGAATATGGTTAAAATTGTTGGGAAGATGGATGGAGCCAAATACAGGACCATTCTGGATGAAAACCTGTTGGAGTCTGCAAAAGACCTGAGACTATGATGGAGATTTATCTTCCAACAAGACAATGATCCCAAACATAAAGCAAAATCTACAATGGAATGGTTCAAAAATAAACGTATCCAGGTCGCTCTCCATCCAACCTCAAAGAGCTCAAGCTGTTTTGCAAGGAAGAATGAGCAAAAATTTAAGTCTCTAGATGTGCAAAACTGATAGAGACATACTCTAAGTGACTTGCATCTGTAATCGCAGCAAAAGGTGGCGCAAAAAAGTATTAATGCAAGGGGGCCGAATAATTTTGCACGCCCCACTTTTCAATTTTATTATTACAAAAAAAGTTTAAATGATCCAATAAATTTTGTTCCACTTCACAATTGTGACCCACTTGTTGTTGATTCTTTACCAAAAATTTAAAATGTTATATCTTTTTGTTGAAAAGTTCCAGGGGGCCGAATACTTTCTCAAGGCACTGTATACATAACATCCATCATGACATTCTATGAGGGACTCAAGCCTGATGCTTCCTCCTCCTCTTCAGGATGGGGTTACAGCAGCAACATGGCAAGAAGGAGGAGGTGGCTCTAGTCCTGATCCCCTCAAAGAATTTTGTGGATTTCTAATAAAATCCCAATGAAAAATATGATGGGACCTTGAAACTTGATGAGCTCCCTCTATATAGGTTGATCTCTCAGGTTTCATGTTTGTCCTATTCTCCTGCCACATGGATGTTGTATTTGATTGAGATCTCGTCCACTTGAAGTTTGTCACATGGATTTCTTGTCACTATTGCTACTTTATCCAGCACTGGGCCACAAGACGCAGACCGTGTTGGGGTAACTTCTACATTATCTGAGTTCAGTTAGTTATTATTGGGTTATCTGTGGTTTCACATAGTACTGATAGGACTGTGGTGTTACATAGGACTGAAGGTGACAATTCCTACATTATCTGTACTCAGAGCGCCATCACCATGTTATCTGTGGTGTTACATAGGACTGCAGGTGATATCTACTACATTATCAGTACTCAGAGGTTATCACAGTATTACCTGTGGTGTTACATAGGACTGAAGGTAATGTCTACTACATGATCTCTACTCATAGAGTTATCACTGTGTTATCTAGGGTGTTACATAGGACTTCATGTGACATCTACTACATTATTGGTACTCAGGGGTTATCACAGTATTACCTGTGGTGTTATGCAGGACTGCAGGTAATGTCTACTACATGATCTCTACACCACTATGTTATATGTGGTGTTATATAGGACTTCAGGTACCAGCTACTACATGATCTGCAATCAGACAGTTGTCTCTGTTATCTGTGGTGTTACATAGGATACAGTTAGTGTACAGACGTGAAGTGGCTATATGATAAAAAAAAATTAACTATGGGGCATAACACATAAAGTGGGATGGTCAAGGGAAAATGAAGAGAGGGGGAACAAGTTGGGTAAAAAGCCCCGGGCCTATGATGCACTAAATCTTTGCCGAGCATGACGTAATATTGTAGGTTGAAAATGGCAGCAAAATCCAGGATTACCAGAATCTCCCCAAAGTGTCAGACCTAATATATTTGCAAAAATGTGCCTCCTATTCAAATGCCTAATGACCATTAATACAAAGAATGTGGGTGAAATGCAACAGCCTATAAACCAGGATATGAGTATATGAAAGCCAAATTCCTAACAGGAGAGCAGATATCCTAAGAAATGAGTGTGACAAAACCCGCATCTCGCAGCCCCGCCTGACGTCAACTACGTGGAGCTTACGTGATGCGGTTGTCACTGGTTACCAAGACGTGACGTTACGCCTCCCTAGGAGCACGTAAGGTCAGCTTGGTACAGTTTACACAAACACCTCCTGTCCACGCGGTTACAGGGAGGCCAACCCTGACAAGCTGAGAGAGCCTTTTCACTGGCCCAGTGAACAGAGCTTCCTCAGCCCGGTAGACTGCCACCAGTCCCTCGTTTGATATAAGCCCGGTCCGCTAACGGGATTATATAGGGTGAGAAACCAACCCTCAGTAGCGTATAATTATGCCAAAAACACGGACGTGGGGATTCATGATCAAGATACAAGAACAGCACAAGATTAAATTATATATTTAATTGCCTTAAGGGCTGACTAGATATAACTATATACACAGAAAATGGATACAGTGGTCAGATATGCAAATACAGGTGGTATGATACAACAGAATTGAACAGAGCAATAGTCAGTTACCAGATAGATGAGTAGTCCATTAAGATGAGTTCTGGGTTGCTGTAAGGCCTGTCTGCAACCACATGGGGGGCAGTGATGTCAGCAGCTTGTCCACGGTTCCTCCAAACACATTGCTCGATGTGACTCCCTTTCAGAGAAAGACCACTGGCCTCTGTTCGGTGTGGCTTTTCACCCTGCAGCCGGCCACTCCCTTCCTCCCCCAGGAAGAGTCCACCCCCCATCCCAGTTCTGGTAGCAAAAGACCCACAAAACCATTATGGCCCATAGCGAAAGGGTTCCCACAGGGAAAGGGTTCTGATACCAACGGATCCGCCTGGGTTCTGGATACAGGTGGAGACCAAACACGACACATTTATTAGGTCCTCGCTTGGAGAGCTCCGTATCTCCGCTTCCTGACATGTGATCGCTAATTTATGGACATGTGCCTGTCCCTCTCAGTCCCTGTCTCATGAATATATGATTGTTTATGTCTGAGATGTACAGGCAATTCCTAATTCTTTATTAATTCCAGGCTCCTGTCTGTCTGAGAACTTCAGCGATCTAGCTAACAAGTTGGTGGCCCCCTGCTGAGGGGCTCTTCCTGGGGAAGGACTTGACATGTGAATTGTACACATGTGATCTGCTTTGAAGGCAGGACCCCTGCGCTGTTTACCCCATCTGCTAGTTGACAACAGATGGCTATGATTAAATCATGGCTAACACGGATCATGATTCCACATTTCTCACAATGAGACCATAGGGTAAAAATGGAGAATCGTAGTATGGACAAGGTAGGTTTATTAGCCAGAGTCAACTATTATTTGCAATTGCTTGTGATTTGTCAAGCCTGATGTGTCCATTTATTCATATAAGTTGATTTGTTGCACTATAGTGTTAGGATCTCTCTCCGTTCAGAGCAATATACTGTAAACTAAGGGCTGCTAAACAAGGTCTTGCATCAATACTTTGTAAATTTAATTAAAAATATTTGTTGCTTCCTCCAGAAGTGTTTTAAAGGGTTTGTCTACTTTTTACTTTTTATCAGATCGTCGGGGTCTGACTCCCAGCACCCCAGCTGATCAGCTGTTTGAAGAGAAGACAGAGCTCGTATGAGCAATGCCTTCTCTGCTCTGTTTACCTGCTTTCCACAGCAACTGCAGTGGTGAGGAGGTGTAATTACAAGTATGGCGCCCTCATTTACTTCTATGGGACAGCTCTGTCTGTTCAAGTTAATACTGATATTGATGACTATATATTGATGACTGAATATGATATTGATGACATATATCCGGAGAATAGGTGATCAATAGTAAAAAGTGGACAACCTTTTTAACTGCAGTTCAAAATTGAACCATTTGCCGCAGTAGTAAAGAGTTCAAAGTAAGGTGTGAATGAATGGGGATATTTTGTCCTGTTCACCGTAAACGACAAGGTGGTAGGGCATAAAAATAAAGGAATCTGGGGATACTGATAATGTTGCTAAGGTTTTCTCTGCTCACTACTCCGGCTTTCCAACTGGGATTAAGAAACAATAAAGTTTCAGGACAACATAAAGAATCCAATCAGGTTGCTTTTTTTTGTAAAATGACATCTGGAATATGAAGGATAACTATTTTTGTAGTGGAAAAACTAGTGCTGCTTCTCTAAATTGCCTTCAATTGTTATACTTTCATATCTTATTTGCTAAACTATACCTTTAACATTGTAATAAATAGTGTCAATTAAATACTAAGGAGTACATTTATTAAGACTGGCATTTAAGATGCCAGTCTTAATAAGCCACTGTGCTGGCGGTGGACCTGCCAAAGTTATGTAGAGCTGCCAGCTCTACATAACTTTGGTGGATCCACCGCCGCTTCTAAGGCTACACGGCGACAGTTGTCGCGCGACACCCGTCGCAGCCAGGATCCCTGAGTAGCAGGGATCCCATAGAGATGAATGGGATCACCGCGGCAGTCGCAAGAAATCCAACACGGTTGGATTTCTTGCGACTGCTGCGGCGATCCCATTCATCTCTATGGAATCCCCGCTACTCAGGGATCCTGACTGCGACGGGTGTCGCACGACAACTGTCACCGTGTAGCCCTAGCCTTAATGTAAGACTGCTTCCTGTCTTAGAAAACACTTTGAAGAAACTGGATGTATAGCTGCATTGTATGTGTTTGTGGGATCTTACCAGTATTATTCTTGTTCCAATACACATTTGGGAATATTTATCAAAACTGGTGCAAAAAAAGGCAGCAATTGCCTTTGGTAACCAGTTTGCAGCTTTCAATCTCTAAAGATGATAGTGGTCTCTGAGTAGGTTCTATGGGCAGATCTTCCCCATTGTAATTTCAACTACAGTTCATTATCAGACAGATGTATAATAGGGATGTATTCACACTGAGCTTTAAGTATACTTTTGGTGAATGTGCTGGAAAAGCTCCCCATTCCATAGTGTGACAGTATATCACACAGTATACATTTCTTTCTTATAATAGGGTGACGTACACCACCGTGTGCCTACTGTGCTTTACATGGAGTGTCCTTACTTTATGGATGTGCTAGTTAGGGCTTGCTCAAAAATAAACTGTCCCTTTAAACATAGCATTTCAATATTGCCAAACGCTCTCAGACATATTCTAAATGTGTTCTGTTTAATGGTAAAATAAATGATAATATCCTGACATATTCCAGGCAAATGATACTGCATTTATATAGTCCAGTCCATTGCTTATTTGGAAAGATGGGGAAATAAAAGCATAATTTTTTGAAGTATCTGGCTTAAGTGCATTAGAATGAATATAATTGCCACTGCTGGCGTGATGCAGAACTTGTCAGTGGAATGCAAATAGCAACTAGTCACTTGATCGCCATGTAGTGCTTTTTCAAGCTGTTCCTCCATTCTAATCTATCTGCATGCTGATAGTATATTGAGTACATCTCACTGTGATAGTAATGCCTGTCATTAAGCCAGAACAAATAGATACGTGTTTTTACCACACATTGACAAATAAATGAACACTTGGCTTCCTGTGATATGTTTTCTTCAGATTGCGAGCCAGACTGCTTTTAGCAATTAGAGTTACCAAGGGAACAACATAAACAGGTGATTTCAGAAATTAGTTACACTCTAGTCTTGATATTAAAATCAATCATTTCATTTTGCCATGCTACGGAATTAGATATTTTATTATGTATCTTTTTTTGCATTATACATAATTGTGCAATGGTTTATTTTATTTACAGTGTGCTTGGAAACTTAAAGGGGTTCTCTGGGCTTTTAATATTGATGACCTATCCTCAGGAAAGGTTATCAATATCAGATGGGCAGAGGTCTGACCCCCCCCCCACACACACACACACACACACACACACACACACACACACACACACATGCCAATCAGCTGGTGATGGGTGCCATCTCCCCTCTCTCTTCCTGATAGCCACTGCTTTCTCCATGGCAAGCAGGAAGAGAGAAGGGAGACGGCACATGCGCACTTCGCGCACCTTCCCTACATAAAGTGGGGGTGACAGGTGTTGGACACCCACCGATCTGATATTGATGACCTATCCTGAGGAAAGGTCATCAATATTAAAAGCCCAGAGATCAGCAAAAATCAGGGCAGCACAATCAGTATTTGATGTGCACACATTCTCGATGTGACAAACATCCAAATTATACAAATAGAAAAAAAAAATATCCACAGCACATCCAAAATAAATGAAAAGAGTGTGGTGTCCTTTATTCACCCATATAGAGATGTTTCAGTCCTCTTACTGGTACTGTTCTAAGAGGACTGGAACTTCGCTATATGGGTGAATAAAGGACACCACACTCTTTTCACTTATTATTAACAATGTAACACTATATATATATATATATATATATATATATACACACACACACACACAAAAAAAAAGAAAGCAGCACAGACAAAAAGCCAGGTGCAAAATCCCTCAGGATACAAGGGTTCACTTGTAAATAGAGATGAGCGAACGTGCTCGAAACGAACACTGTACCGCTCGGCTCCCCTGCGCTCACATGGGCGCAGGCAGCCGCTTCCGTCCTCCTGAGGAGGATGAAAGCGGCTGCCTGCGCCCATGTGAGCGCAGGGGAGCCGAGTGGTACAGTGCTCGTTTCGAGCACGTTCGCTCATCTTTACTTGTAAATATTAAAGTATGAAGGCAGCACTACAAATATACATGAGAAAAAAAGTGGTTTATTCACACATCAAGCTGCAACGTTTCAACCGCACAATGAAGTCTTTGTCAAGCTGTGTTCATGTGCTACAAACATGGTCTTAAATAGTGCTATTCAATACAAATAATTAATTATCCATAATTACATATTTAATACAGAAAAGGTTCATAAAGACATTACAGAGAGTACCGTATTTTTCGCCCTATAAGACGCACTTTTTTTCCCCCAAAAGTAGGGGGAAAAATGCGGTGCGTCTTATAGGGCGAATACAAGTGAGCGCTTCCATAAGGAAGCGCTCACTTGTACGTAGGGACCCCCATCAGACCTCAGATCAGCCCACCCAGCCACTTAAAGACCATACTTACCTGTTCTGCGCTGCCGCTGCCGTCCGGTCCCACGCTCCGCGCTCCTCTCTCTTCCCTGCCGGCACGCACTATGACCTGATGCTGCAGGTCTGATAGGGGCACAAGACGCTGATCTGAGGCGTGAAGGGGCACAAAACGCTAATCTGAGGTCTGATGGGGGCACATTCTGCTGATCTGAGGTCTGATGGGGGCACATTCTGCTGATTTGAGGTCTGATGGGGGCACATTCTGCTGATGTGAGGTCTGATGGGGGCACATACTGTTGCTCTGAGGTCTGATGGGGGCACATTCTGCTGATTTGAGGTATGATGGGGGCACATTCTGCTGATTTGAGGTATGATGGGGGCACATTCTGCTGATCTGAGGTCTGATGGGGGCACATTCTGCTGATATGAGGTCTGATGGGGGCACATTCTGCTGATGTGAGGTCTGATGGGGGCACATACTGTTGCTCTGAGGTCTGATGGGGGCACATTCTGCTGATTTGAGGTATGATGGGGGCACATTCTGCTGATCTGAGGTCTGATGGGGGCACATTCTGCTGATCTGAGGTCTGATGAGGCACATACTGTTGCTCTGAGGTCTGATGGGGGCACATTCTGCTGATTTGAGGTATGATGGGGGCACATTCTGCTGATCTGAGGTCTGATGGGGGCACATTCTGCTGATCTGAGGTCTGATGGGGGCACATTCTGCTGATCTGAGGTCTGATGGGGGCACATTCTGCTGATCTGAGGTCTGGTGGGAGCACAGTGAGATGGTATGGGGGCACAGGGGGCTGATATGGGGGTCTGATGTGATGTCCTTAAATTTATGGGCATTCTGATAAGAGGATCTGATGAAAAATATTTTTTTCTTATTTTCCTACACTAAAACCTAGGTGCGTCTTATGGGCCGGTGCGTCTTATAGGGCGAAAAATACGGTAAATGTTGTATCATAATATATGATTATATGTGAAAAATACCCTTGTATTTCATTAGAGGATACATCATAAAACATCAAAGTTGAGATATGTCAGAAATATTTAAAGTGAAGAGTGGAATCTCCCAGGTGTTGAAAAAAACGTGTCAGGTGCTATACAAAAAGGTAATTACCATAATTACAAAGCAGGAACAAAAAACGCACTTTTATGCACTTTTTCTGTATTAATTATGTAATTATGGATAATTGATTATTTGTATTGAATAGCACTATTTAAGACCATGTTTGTAGCACATGAACACAGCTTGACAAAGACTGCATTGTACGGTTGAAACGTTGCAGCTTGATGGGTGAATAAACCACTTTTTTATCACGTATATTTGGAGTGCTGCCTTTATATATATATATATATATATATATATATATATATATATATATATATATATATTACATACAGTACTGTGTGAAAGTTTTAGGTAGGTGTGGGAAAATGCAAATTATGAATGCTTTAAATAAAATACAAGTGTTAATAATTCATTTTATCAATTAGCAAAATGAATGAGCAATCTAAATCAAACAAATGGTCTGGCCACTCTTTGTCTTCAAAACAATATCATCTCTTCTAGGTAGAAAAGGTTCTTTAAAACTTCTTGGAGTACTAACCACAGAGCTTCTGTGGATGTAGGCTTACTCACATCTTTCTATCTCTTTATGTAATCCCATACAGACTTGAAGATGCTGAGATCAGGGATCTGTGGGGGACATATCATCACTTCCAGGATTCCTATTCCTTCCTTACGCTGAAGATAGTTCTTAATGACTTTGACTAGATGTTTAGGTTCTTTGTCCTGCTGTAGAAAAAATGTAAACTATTAACACTTCTATTTGTCCGCATTATTTTAGAGGCTGGTACTACTTGATAAGATTACTTTGGGGGTAGTTATCCTACAGTATATATATATATATATATATATATATATATATATATATATATATTAATATATATATACACAGTGCCTTGCGAAAGTATTCGGCCCCCAGGAACTTTTGATCCAATGTTGTCCTAAATGACTGATGAAGATAAATAGAATCCACCTGTGTGTAATCAAGTCCCCGTATAAATGCACCTGCTCTGCGATAGTCTCAGGGTTCTGTCTAAAGCACAGAGAGCATCATGAAGACCAAGGAACACACCAGGCAGGTCCGTGTTATTGTTGTGGAGAAGTTTAAAGCCGGATTTGGATACTAAAAGATTTCCCAAGCTTTAAACATCCCAAGGAGCACTGTGCAAGCGATCATATTGAAATGGAAGGAGTATCAGACCACTGCAAATCTACCAAGACCCGGCAGTCCCTCTAAACTTTCATCTCAAACAAGGAAAAGACTTATCAGAGATGCAGCCAAGAGGCCCATGATCACTCTGGATGAACTGCAGAGATCTACAGCTGAGGTGGGAGAGTCTGTCCATAGGACAACAATCAGTCGAACACTTCACAAATCTGGCCTTTATGGCAGAGTGGCAAGAAGAAAGCCATTTCTCAAAGATACTTAAAAAGTCTCCACAGTTTGCCACAAGCCAGCTGGGAGACACACCAAACATGTGGAAGAAGGTGCTCTGGTCAGATGAAACCAAAATCAAACTTTTTGGAAACAATGCAAAACGATATGTTTGGCGTAAAAGCAACACAGCTCATCACCCTGAACACACCATCCCCACTGTCAAACATGGTGGTGGCAGCATCTTGGTTTGGGCCTGCTTTTCATCAGCAGGGACAGGGAAGATGGTTAAAATTGATTTGTAGCACATGAACACAGCTTGACAAAGACTGCATTGTACGGTTGAAACGTTGCAGCTTGATGGGTGAATAAACCACTGTGTTCCTCAAAAGTTACCATGGCATCGACCTGTGGTTCTGAGCCTTTGTCAGGTCAGACATGCTCAGTGTGTTGCTATCAATTCTCTAGCTAAATGTTAGTGTGCTGCAGCTTACTGAGTAGAGAGGGCATGTCTGGACTGGAATATCAGGCAGCCAATCAGTAATCATCAACACTCATGAACAAGCAGAAACTCACAGCAGGAAAGCTAGGCATTGTGGGAATTGTAGTTTTGTGAGGGAAGATCAGGAACCATGATACTCTCAGTGTGCTGCAGGCTCACACAGGAGCTAGACAAATGGATTGCAAGGTAAAATGAAGCTCTGGTTATATGTATAGGTATGGGTTCTGGTTGGGTCACAGCTTGCAGCCCTAATGCAGTTTATCAAAAATTAAGTTACGTTACCGGAATACCCCTTTAAGAACTGCAAGGAGACTTTTACAAAACTATAATGTGAATTACATTATGGCCACGGTCCACAGTATTTCACTGTTAAAAAGCTAAAGTTCCTTATTGTGTAATAATCATATTTCACAGCATCACAGTGCAACTAAGTGTATTTTAGTACATAAATAGCAATGTAAATTTTGGTGGCAGCCAGAGGACATGCAATTGCTCCTTTTTTTGCTTTACAAAAACCTGTTACAATTAGAGATGAGCGAACATGCTCGTCCGAGCTTGATGCTCATTCGAGCATTAGGGTATTCGCATATGCTCGCTACTCGGACGAGCATATCGCGATCCTCAAGGAAATGGCAACTTCCTCTTACTGAATGTTAGCTGACTTTTTTCAGCCAATCAACATGCAGGAGAGTCTTTGGTACCTCTTAGCATCACGTGGGGCCCCTACAAGTCGATAGCAGGGATTGGCTGGCCAGACCAGATGACCTGGGAATATAAGAATCTGGTCCCACGCTGCTAGCGTCATACGCCGTCTGCATGAGATTAGGGATAAAGCTGCTGTCTGTCAGGGAGAGTGTTAGGCCTGAATTTAGATGTTGGTTAGGAAGGAATCGCCCACAAAGAACCCAACAGCCCTTCTAAGGGCTACAAGAACCTTTTTTTTTGGTCTCCTCCAGGCCGCTGGCTGGGACTTGTAGTGCAGCTACCGCCATCTTGGCTGCACACTGTACACAGTGACTGGTGGCAGAAGGGACAGCACGTGGTCCACACAGACCCAAAATAAATTGCACAAAGTACTCATTTTTGCTGCTGCTGTACCTTGGCTTGCTGAGATCTGTAGTGCAGTCTAGGGAATACGTTTTTCTGTCATTTCAATACACTACAGTCCAGTGAACAATTATGTAGTGTACTGTACAGTAGCGTCAGTCTAGGGAATACGTTTTTCTGTCATTTCTATACACTACAGTCCAGTGAACAGTTATATAGTGTGCTGTACAGTAGCATCAGTCTAGGGAATACTTTTTTTTATATATCCTACAGTGCAGTGAAAAATTTAGTGGTTTGCGGTGCAATAGCCTCCGTCTAAAGATTACGTTTTTACTCTCAGTCATATATAATACAGTGCAGTGCAAAATTGTGTTGTGTGCTGCACACTAGCCAGAGTGTAGAAAATATAATTTTTTTCCTCTCAGTTATATATTATACAGTGCAGTGAAAAATTCTGTCGTGTGCTGCACACTAGCCGGAGTGTAGAAAATATAATTTTTTCCTCTCAGTAATATATTATACAGTGCAGTGAAAAATACTGTTGTGTGCTGCACACTAGCCGGAGTGTAGAAAATAGAAAATATAATTTTTTAATCTCAGTTGTATATTATACAGTACAGTGAAAAATTCTGTCGTGTGCTGCACACTAGCCGGAGTGTAGAAAATAGAAAATATAATTTTTTCCTCTCAGTAATATATTATACAGTGCAGTGAAAAATACTGTGGTGTGCTGCACACTAGCCGGAGTGTAGAAAATAGAAAATATAATTTTTTAATCTCAGTTGCATATTATACAGTACAGTGAAAAATTATGTCGTGTGCTGCACACTAGCCAGAGTGTAGAAAATATAAGTTTTTCCTTTCAGTTATATATTATACAGTTCAGTGAAAAATTGAGTGGTTTGTGGTGCAATAGCCGCCGTCTAAAGACTACATTTTTCCTCTCACTCATATATACTACAGTGCAGTGCGAAATTGTTTCGTGTGCTGCACACTAGCCAGAGTGTAGAAAATAGAAAATATAATTTTTTCCTCTCAGTTATAGCTTAGACAGTGCAGTGAAAAATTCTGTAGTGTGCTGTACACTAGCCGGAGTGTAGAAAATAGAAAATATAATTTTTTCCTCTCAGTTATATATTATACAGTGCAGTGAAAAATTCTGTCGTGTGCTGCACACTAGCCGGAGTGCAGAAAATATAATTTTTTCCTTTGTTATATATTATACAGTGCAGTGAAAAATTGAGTGGTTTACGGTGCAATAGCCGCCGTTTAAAGACTATGTTTTTCCTCTCAGTCATATATACTATAGTGCAGTGCGAAATTGTGTCGTGTGCTGCACACTAGCCAGAGTGTAGAAAATAGAAAATATTATTTTTCCTCTCAGTTATATATTATACAGTGCAGTGAAAAATTGAGTGGTTTTGC
>ONZH01022907.1:0-30657 GCA_900303285.1 Rhinella marina
AAACTGAAACAATTGGTATTGCCGCATCTGTAAGAACCTGCTCTTTAAAAATAGCACATGATCTTTACTGTCAGGTGAACTCTGTAAAAAACTAAAAACACTGGCAGAACAGCCATTTTTAGTTACCTTGCTTCATAAAAAGTGTAATATCGAGTGATCAAAAATCATACGTATGCCAAAATAGTACTAATAAAACTGTCACTTTATACCCTAGTTTCCAAAATTGGGTCACTTTTTGGAAGTTTCTACTGTAGAGGTGCATCAGGAGGTCTTCAAATACGACATGGCAACTTAAAATTATCCCAGCAAAATCTGCCCTCTAAAATCCATATATTGCTCCTTCCGTTTTGCTACCTGCCGTGTGGCCATAAGGTAGTTTATGACCATATATGGGGTGGTTCTCTAAACTGCAGAATCAGGGTAATAAATATTGAGTTTTGTTTTGCTGTTAACCCTTGCTGCCTTACAGGAAAAAATGTATTAAAATTGAAACTCTGCAAAAAGTGAAATTTTGAAATTGGAATATTTGAATAACTTGAGAGGGTGTAGTGGTTTCTATTATGTAAGCCCCACAAAGTGACTTCATAACTGAATTGGTCCTTTAAAAAGAGGGTTTTGAAAATTTTCTAAAAGTTTTTTAAAATGTGCATCTAAAATTGTACTTCATCTAACATCCCAAGAATAAAATAGTATTTACAAAATGATGCCAACATAAAGCAGACATATGGGAAATATAAAGTAATAAGTATTTTATGAGGTATCACTGTCTTAAAAGCAGAGAAATTGAAATTTCAAAAATTAAGATTTTTTTTATAATCAAAGGTGAAATATCTACTCAATCGACTCAAATTTACCACAGTCATGAAGTACAATGTGTCATGGGAAAACAGTCTCAGAATTGCTTGTATAACTAAAGGTGTTCCAATGTTATCACCACATAAAGTGACATGTCAGATTTCTAAAATTTGGCCTGTTCCTTAAAGGGAGTCTTTCACCTGTTTTTCACCTATATAACTAACAGCAGCGCCCCACAGAAGATTGCAGACACATCCCAGACATACCTGTGTGCACTTTGTGTCTATATTACATGTCCAGAAAAAGCATTTTTATTTTGCAGGAAAACAGCTCCCAAGTGCCCAGCTGAAAGTGAAACTAAAAACAGCTTTCTCTCCTGACTGGATTTCTAACAGCTATATCTTCTGATATACTGGATATAATGCTATGATTTTGGTATTATGTGAAAGTTTGGAATACCAGCTTTAAAAGAAGGTCATTTTTCTATCTTCTACCAATCCCAAGATATGAGCAGCTAAAGCAGCCATCCCCTCTTCAGTCTGGTTTGCTTTGAGCACTTGCAGCAGTAGAGCCAGACACTTGAGAGCTTTTATATAATTATATCTTTTCCTGGACATGTAATACAGATACACAGTGCACACAGGTATGTCTGGGATGTGTATGTAATCTTCTGTGGGGCAGTGCTCTAAGTTATATTGGTGAAAAACAGGTGAAAGACTCCCTTTAAGGTAAAAATGGCTGTGTCCTGATGGGGTTAAACATATAGTGTAATTTATCAAACTGGTGTAAATTGCAACTGGCTTAGTTGCCCATACCCACCAATCAGATTCCACCTTTCATTATTGACAGCTCCTTTTTAAAATGAAAGATGGAATCTGATTGGCAACTAAGCCAGTTTTAATTTACACCAGTTTGATAAATGGCCTTAATAGAAACTAAATAATACTACTCCACCATGACTGAATAATATCACCACACATTGATATTACACAGAATTTTCCACCATACAATTACCAAATACCACCATACAGTGACCAAATATTTTCCTTCCAAATACATTCCCACCCTCAATACCAAAGCATATTCTCCATCCTGTTGCTCTCTTGAATACTTTTCCCGCCATCAATACTTTGACCGCTTTCTAAAGTGTGCCTGATGTTACTAGAAAAAGAATGTAGCTCTGCCCGAGTATGAATTGTTGGTCTGCCTGTTTGTGTGTTTATAGGATTTTTAACAAGGGTGCCCAGGAGCCCAATCCATGCCCTCTTTTTTACAGGGAAATTGCTAGCAACCCTATATACCCTGGCAGTTTATTCTTTTTTAACTGATCCCCATAACAGTGACCTTCACTGCTCCCTTAACAGTGACCACCACAGCTCCTCAATCCCTTAACAGTGATTTCCACAGCATTCCTTTAACTGTAACCTCCACAGCACCCTGCCCCCCTAACAGAGGCCTCCACACAGGGGCGTAGCTATAGGGGAAGCAGGGGAAGCAGCTGCTTTGGGGCCCAGACCCACAAGGGGCCCCCTCAGGAGGGAGACTAAAAGATTTTATTGTCAGGGCCCCCTCAACAGTATTATACAATGACATTATATACAGTGACACTATAGGAAACGGATAGAGCGGCTATCAGGCCTTGTCTGGGAGAGCTCAATCTTGACTAGCCACAAGAGTGAGGGTTGCATGTGAGTTGGGGGTTGCGAAGAAGTTTCTGGGGGGGCCCCGCTCACAAATTTGCTGTGGGGCCCAGTTAGTTGTAGTTACGCCACTGCCTCCACATGACCCCACCTCTTAACAATGGCCTTCACTGCTCCCCACCCCATTAACAGCGACCTCCACAGTGTTCTGCCCATTAGCAGTGAACTCCACAGTACCTTGCCCCCTTAAAATTGATCTCCACAGTGCCCTGCACCCTTAGCAGTAAACTCCATAGCACTTTGCCCCTTAACAGTGACCTACAATATTGAATACAAATTGCTCAGCTTCTATTGACTAATAAGGGTCATGTGACCATGTGTATGTCAGAATATGAGTGAAGGAGCTGTGGACTTCTATTGGCACATTGTCATGTGACAATGCAATATTTGCAGTTTTTGGGAATATCTCAAGAATAGTACATCCTAGAGAACTTAAGACCTTTATGAAAATGTTCCCAGACACATGAGGCATTTCGATGCCTATAGAGGACAGATGAATAGACAGACAGGCAGACATTGATTTTTATAACATAGGTAGAAAGATATAGACATTGCCCTACAGTAAATAGCACTATACACATAGTGTCATCAAAGTGCAACACAGTAAACAGCACCATAAATATTGTACCATACAGTGCACTTTTTTAAGTGCCTGACAGTACAAACTGTACAATATACAGATAATGCCCCCTCCCGAATTTACAATTTTACCATGTATCGTAGCACCTTATGCGCCATGAATTAAAATGTAGCCAATATATAGTAGAAAGCTGTGTAGGCTGCTGGTTCAAAGCATGCTACACAGTGAAGGGCAAAGCAGGGAGCAAATAGCTCCTTTGCATCTGCCAACAGTAAGATTGCAGAACACCCAACTCCTCACCAGGGCAGTTTCTAGGGAATTTTACCAACAGGGCGAACATTAAAAAAGCGCCCCCCACCCCCCCTCCGATCAAATAACACTGACCCAAACAATGTTGCATAGCATGCACAGCTCAGTAGCCACAACAATGAACATGCTCAGATGACCACCCTCATGCTCAGATCACTTCCCCATGCTCAGATGACCACCCTCATGCTCAGATGACCACCCTCATGCTCAGATGACCACCCCATGCTCAGATCACCACCCCATGCTCAGATCACCACCCCATGCTCAGATGACCGCCCTATGCTCAGATCACCGCCCCATGCCCAGATCACCGCCCCATGCCCAGATCACCGCTCTTCCTCAGATCACCCCCTCATGCTCAGATAACCCCCCTCATGCTCAGATCACTGCGCATGCTGACACCCTCATGCTCAGATGACCGCCCATGCTCAGACGACGGTCGGTCCATGTTCAGATGACACCACCCCCCCATGCTGAGATCATGTGAAGGGGGGGTGATTTGACATAGGGGAGATATGATCATGGAGTGCCTGATTTTTAAAGTGTGAGGTGAGCACTGAGGGGGGGGTATGGGGGTTATTTTGAGGGGGTCTGATGAGGATTTGGGGGTCTTATCATACTACCCTCCCCCCCATGTTCAGTATTTTAATAACAAAAAATAAAAAACCTCCCTCCTCCAGGCATTTACCTTGCCCACAGAGGACCTTGGCGCTTTCTCCTCAGTCAGGTCATAGTTGAAAGCGCAGCTGGGAGGAGCCAGGAAGGAAAGCTGGCCTCCCCTGCAATTCCCTGCCACTGCCAGCCAGAGGTAAATTAAAGCAGACGCAGCGCTTCCCTGCCAGCCGGCTGAGCTGGAGAGGTAATGTGATTAGCAGAGGCGTAGCTAGAGGTTCAGCACGGGGGGGGGGCGAAACATACTGGAGTAGGCCCCCCACTTAGTGGCTTCCCAAGCGCACGTTTCCAACTTCACAGGCACATACTACTAGTTGTGGTTATAATATTGTATTAGAAAGATGACTGTATAAACTGCTAGATCATCTATGCTGTTAAGTACAGTACGATAGACTTTCTACATACCCTAGTCTAAATACTCTACCACATAATGCAGTAAAATATAGGAGTAATAGGAGTAAAAAACAAGGGGACTCCTACGTTAAAGGAAACATGTCCACAGTTTTTACATCACTAAACTAACAGTCCCCTGCCCCCATCAGACCTCAGATCAGCGTATTGTGCCCCCATCAGACCCCAGATCAGCAGAATGTGCCCCCATCAGACCTCAGATCATCAGAATGTGCCCCCATCAGACCTCAGATCATCAGAATGTGCCCCCATCAGACCTCAGATCAGCTTAATGTGCCCCTATCAGACCTCAGATCAGCGTATAGTGCCCCCATCAGATCTCAGATCAGCGTATTGTGCCGTCATCAGATCTCAGATCAGCCTACTGTGCCCCATCAGACCTCAGATCAACAGAATGTGCCCCCATCAGAACTCAGATCATCAGAATGTGCCCCCATCAGACCTCAGATCAGCTTAATGTGCCCCCATCAGACCTCAGATCAGCGTATTGTGCCCCCATCAGACCTCAGATCAGCAGAATGTGCCCCCATCAGACCTCAGATCAGCTTAATGTGCCCCCATCAGACCTCCGATCAGCGTATTGTGCCGCCATCAGACCTCAGATCAGCGTATTGTGCCGCCATCAGACCTCAGATCAGCAGAATGTACCCCCATCAGACCTCAGATCATCAGAATGTGCCCCCATCAGACCTCAGACCTCAGATCAGCAGAATGTGCCCCCCATCAGACCTCAGATCATCAGAATGTGCCCCCATCAGACCTCAGATCAGCTTATTGTGCCCCCATCAGACCTCAAATCAGCAGAATGTGCCCCCATCAGACCTCAGATCAGCAGAATGTGCCCCCATCAGACCTCAGATCAGCCCACCCAGTCACGTAAGGTTCAAATAAAAATCTTTCTTACCTGTCCTGCGCTGCGTGGTAGTAGTGGTGGTAGTAGGGGATCACCAGTGTGGAGCAGAAGCAGCTATATGGTACATGTTGGCAGGCAGCAGGAGCCTTACGGAAGATTATGGTAGGCAGGTAGCAGCAGTAGTTCATGATGGAGGCATCAGCAGCAGCCATATGGAACATCTTGGTAGACAGACAGCAGCAGTGGCATGGAGGTGGTAGAGGCATGATGCAGACAGCAGCCATACAAAACATGATAGTGCTTATGCAGCACCAGTAGCATGAAGGCAGCAGCGGCATGACGGAGGCAGCAGCCATATAGAATATGATGGTATTTAGGCTGGCAGCAATAGTGGCAAAATATGGCAAGGTAAGATGTATTCATTGGCCTCAGCCGGAGAAGTGTGAAAAATCCTTCAGAATCTAGGCTTGGTTCATTTAGACAAAAGTGATGTTTTGACACTGGACAACTTTGTCAATTTTGGTGTTACCATTCCCCTTGCTGCACTGAAAACCCTCTCTGCGATGACAATGAAGACTAAGCAAGAAAGAAGAAAAGTAGCATACTGGGACCAGCATACTGTGGCCACTGTTCCAGTCTGCTTGCCCAGAAATCAATGGTTTCAGGGAACAGGGAATGCGCTGGTGACAGTGTGTAGGTACAGATGCAGCCTAGCTAAACTTGATGGCTAACGCATTAAGTAAAAAATGGCACAAAAAGGTTAAATAACTATTTCAATGGCTTTTGTCACAAGATGCAGAAAAACTGTGATGTGTTATTAGAGTCAATTTTAGCTTGGCTACATCTGCAGGCATAAACCCCTGGTGATGAGATGGGAGGTGTCAGCTTTCTGATTTGCCTCAGCCTGGCGCAGTATGTAAAACAACCTGTGTTGAGAAGCCTGAATTGGCTGCTGCTGCAGCTTCTGCTGCTTGTGGTGGTGGGAGGGAGATGACTCTGGGGAGAGGGTGGAGAGGTGCCTCCTTTTCAGACATGCTGGTGGCAGGCGTCTGCCCACTGAAAGCTGTGGCAAGCTATGTACACAGTGTTTCCTGGTTATAACTAGATAACAAAGTATTGAAAAATTTGATTTGCCTGCTTTGCCGATTTAAAAAAATAATTACTTTGTGAGGAATTACTTCATCACAAACCACGTCTTTGTAAGTAGTTGGTGCGATTATGCCACTACCCGTCATTGTAACACTCAGATGCCGTGTTCATAACTGATGGCATTGATATTAGTGTAAAATTTAAAAAATAAATAAAATCATACTTACCTCATGCATTTGATCAAAAACAGCCGGCAGCCACCATCTTGAAGATCTAGCACAAAATTTAACGCAGCCCGTGATCCATCCGTGATAGTGTAAAACACAAGTTGTCAATCTACTATGCAAGTATATATATTGTAAGACTCACTAATATGTTATTTTCCCAAACTTCAACAACAAAAAAATTCAACTGTGTAGAGAAACACTGACACGGACTTTGGCCTAGTATTTCACGTTATCACTCAGCGATGTAAACCATCTGCTACTCTGTGTATTGTAGGAAACACTAATATGGTATTTTCCAAAACTGAAACAAAAAATAAAATTTCAACTGCGTGGAGATGCAACGAAACGGATTTCAGCCTAGTGGTCACATGACACAGCTAAGGATCAGAAGGGAGGCTATAGCTCACAAATACAGTCACTGATAAGAAGTTTACCTTCACTACAGTTCACATCATGTACCTTTTGAACAGGTCAGAGAATAAGAATTTTTGTGGGAGTCCTACTTTAAGTATAGCAGTATTTGCATTGCATGGGAACAAGCAATCGTACAATTGATTGGGAACAAGCAATTAATACGATTGTTCATCCCTATATCCTTTGCATTTGTTGGAAGTACATTCACTGTTTACACAAGGAGATGTGCTTACAACAAATGATCATCAGCAGGTGTTTGCTCATATACAGCAGATTTTCAGAGCTATTTACACAGGGCAATGATCGGAAACAAACTTTCATTTGGCCAATCAATGGCTCATATAAAACTGAATAATTTTTTATAATTTTATTTTGTGCTAAATAGATTTTATGGAGAGATACCATTAGTAAGAGTTTATAACTTAAGGGCCCTTTACACAGGCCATAAATTCGCTAGATAATTGCTAACAAGCGATAGAAACTCTCTCTAATATCTAGTATCTGGTGGTATAAATTGCTGCTGCTTACCTGATGAATAAGTGAAAGGCTTGTTCGTCGGGTTAATTAATCGTTTATAAAAGGCACCTAAATTGTCATTCGCCGGCAGCAGATCGGACTGTCTAAACAAGCTCTGTTGCTGTCAAACAACGAGTCTGTATGGAAAACACATGCTGTGGATGAGATTGCTGCATGTAAATACAGCTGTCTCCTCCACTGATGAGCAGACACTTGCGGTTCCTTCCCGACAATCCCCTACTGAATGGCCAATTGAGCAGATGATTGTCGGGAAGGAACCATTCCTTACTGGCAAGTGCCTGCTCATCAGTGAAGGAGACCACTGTATTTACATGCAGCGATCTTTTTCACAGTATGGGGAGGAGTGATTGCTTATGCTATCGCTTGACTCGTCCAGACTTGTTGTTTGCTGGCTGAAATATTGGTTTCTTTTCTCTAAGACTCCCGAACAAAAGATTTAAAACAGAGGTCTTTATTCAGAAAGTGAAGTGTGGAGTAAGAAAAAAGTTATGTTTGTTTCATGTTTCTGCTAATTTCAGTATAAAATCTACAAAATAAAAAGATAGAACAAAAACAACTCTTTTACATGAAATTTTAAGGGTAACAGTGAAAAAAATACTTGATGTAGTAGGGTTTTCCATTTTCAGGAACAAACCAGAAAACAGACGGGATCTTCCTGCAAAAAAGAACTGAACATTACTTACCTGACAGATCCTACGCCATCACTCTGGTTCTCCCAGCCTCGTTCCACACCTCTGAGGCCAGCAATTGTCTGCAGTGGTCATGTGTTACCCATGTGACATCACCACTGCAGCCAGTTAAACAAAACTAATCTGGAAGAATCAGAGCAGCAGCATAGGACCTGTCAGGTGAGTAACGCTCAGTTATTTTTTGAAGGACAACGCATTTAATATAGCTTATAGCCAGAATATGTTGCGTGAGTAAAGGTAATTTCCATGGACACATTGAAGATTTAGAAAAGCATAGACATGCATCATCTAGTCGGTTCCCACATGCTTTAACAAGTATACCCAGAGGCGTAGAGAAGAAACTGAAATTATCATAATGCTAAAAACTAAGTAGAACACAATGCAAGCATTTCAGAGGATAAATTAATCCATAGCAAGTAAAGATTTGCATTATAAAATTGAAGTATCTACTCTCTCCTCTAGTGTAAGTTACTCTATCACAGCTTCTTACTAGTATGAACTATAAATTACAGTGAAAAATTAACAAGTACCGCTTACCAAGGAAGAGTTGGTGCATAAAAGTACATTTATAGTCCACATGCATCTTATGTAAACTTTACTGGAAAACAGCATTTAAAAGGCTCATGGTTTAAAAAAAAAAGGCAGCCTTATCCAAAAACACCACTTCTTTATGTCTGGTATTACAAATCTTTCCATATTGATCTTGAGCTGCGATAGCAAAGAAAATACATAGCCAAGAGTTTCATTGTTGGGAGGGAAAATAAGAACATTTTTTCTAATTTCATAGAACGCTTTAAAGTAATTAAAGAAAAAAGGTTCAGTTAGTTAAATGAGATACAAGAATAAGTCAAAAAATGTTTATTGTTTATAGTATAAACCAGCTGCTACTGTTATTACGCAAGCTATATGGAGATACATTTGTTTCCAATCATAATAATTACAATATCTGATATAGACAACATAGATAACAATTACAATATCTTACAATATCTCTTTACATTCAATGATGTTACAGTAAAAATACAAAAACACTCACTCAGGTCTCTACATCCTGTCACTGTATTCTCAATTACTGTAAGTGTCCCAAGTTCTCTGATGTATGGTAAGTTCCTCCTGGCAAGTCCACACCTTATGGGCCATTCTGAGGGTCTATTATATCTCATTTGAGGATCCCACTGCTGTCCATTGTTTGTAGTCAACAGTCTTGTCTTCCTGTTAGAAAACAGCAAAAAAAAATGTTGATTATAATCAGTGTTGAGCGAATTGAAGTTAAAGTGTAATTCGATCCGAATTTCAGAAAAATTTAATTTGTCATAAATCCAAATTTACTTGCGCTTTGGGATAATGAATCATTTTATTCCTAAAGTGTCTACATGTGTTACAAAGTGAAAATAAGAAGCATGGGAACTTGATAGGACCCATAATGGCATGCAGTCAGCCAATCAGCTATCCATCCCCTGTGATGTCACAGCCCTATAAAAGCCTCATCTTGTAAAGCCTCTGCCTTTTCTCCGTGAGCGGAGCATAGGGACAAATGTGGCAATCGCTAGGGACATTGTTTCACAAAGCTTTTAATCGTAAAATATTGGATAGGGACAGTACAGGGACAGTGTAGAATCAGTGTAATTGACCTGTGCATCTTGTTCCACTGTTGTGCCATTCATACTTAATCTGTTCTGTTATACATAGACTTTCTGTGCGTCAGACTCATTGTCAACAGGCGGTCTAATATATAAGCACATTTATCTAGTTCACCTGCTGAGCCTATTAATAATTAATCTGTTCTGTTATACATAGACTTACTGTACATCAGACTCACTGTCAACAGGCGGTCTAATAAATATATATAGGATACAGAAGGGATTAGGTATGAATCTTGGTGCACTGCACAGTGATGTAGGTAGCAAGAAATTACACCTATAATACTGAAGGCACATTGCCTAAAGAACAGATTAATTACGAATGTGGGTGCACTAGAATGTAATGCACTTGGCGATATACTCTCCTTGCAATTTCCTTGCAGTTTAAGTTCCAAACACTCGCACTGAGATTGGGCCACTAAGTGGGATGAATATGATGAGACAGAGTGACCTGGGTATACCTGACTTATCGTGATTCATGATAAATTAATTCGTAATTAATCATATTTCGTGTCAAAGTTCAGCTAATCGACGGAATCAAATTTTCAAAACTCCACTCACCACTAATCATAATATTGGTCATTCGTCCCTCATAATATATGCATATGAAGAATAGCAGAAGAATTTCCTTATCAACTAGTTTTAGCATTTTATGGTCTTCTTTTCATGAAGCTTTCCATACACATTAGACTATTGTCGGCCAAACAAGTAATCTAATGTGCATGGGCAGCTCCCAACTCTCTCACTACAGATGATGTTGGGGGGGTTGGGAGGGAAGAATCAGTCATGTTGAATTTCAAATTAATCCAAACAAATGAATCCAAATGAATTCCAAACAAATCATATTCATTGTGAATTTCACAAAAATTCATGCGCTAAATGAATCCGAAGATTATATTAATTTGTTTTGGATGAATTGCATGAAATTGGGTGCTTCACCTTTTTACTGTTCATGTTGTCAGGCAAAATCATAAGGGAGGAAGAAGGATGACACTGGGCTGATTGAGTCCCTCAGCCTGTAAGCCAATCAGCCAATAAGGGGGGCATTCTGCTTTGTACTTTGCAACCTGGCAGGAAGCTGTGTTGTGGCTCTGCCTCTGCAGACATAACCCACTGATATACTGAACAAAACAGTATAAGAAGAATATATAGAGAGAATAGGAGCTATATTTGGAGATATGGGGGTATATTAAGGGGTGTAATCATGTAGAGAGAGTGAGAACTGATCACTATCAGGTGTATTTACTAGCAGGCTACTGTCAGCTTCTGGCAACGAGTTCTACATTACAGATTCCTGAAAAAACAGGCAGCTCTTTTGGAGGGGAGGGGCTCTCTCTACATTTCTATGCAAATTGCGTTCTTGCAAGCCCCTTATTTTATTTTATTTTTTCCAAGAAACTGGTTTCTATTTACATATGTAGTTGGGTATTTTAGTGTGTTATAAGCTATGTTATTGAATACTTTGTAGATTGCCGTAAAATAAGGGATAAATACAGCAGCAAACACATTTCACATCAGTAACACAAATTATAACCTTGTTAGTGAAGGCATACTGTATTACAGCATCTAGTTGAATAGATGTTTACCATTCGACCCTGAAAAAATATTGCATTATCACACTCAGGTTTTAGTGAGCGCATGTTATTCTTTGAAAAAAGGGTTTAATAATTTTATCGCAATAATAATACAGTAGTCATAACGGCATTATCATAGCCGTGTTACTGAGCACTTTGTTGTACACTGGTGCAAGATAATAGAAGGGATGGATACAGCAGCAAATGCATTTTACATCAGGAAAGCAAATTATAACCATGTCCCATCCATTTAATGTATACCATTAACATATACGTTAAAAGCCTGCGAATGATGGCATACAATGGCACCCGTTCACCATAGATTTACATTGTAAAAAAATGGTATGTGAACCCAACCTTAGTGTTAGTGTAATGCGCCGGGGTGGTGTTACCATTTCTGCGCTCTCTAATGGTCTAACATTAATGCCATCTGTGTATTTATTTCCAGGTCCTTTACACTGTGCATTCATAATCTTGTTATGAAACCGTTATGTTCATGTAATGTGCCTGATTGTCCAGCAGGTGGCAGCATATAAGGCAGAGTGAGAGACAGATACTTAGATAGAATGGAACTCACCATACCATTCTCCCCACTTTGGGCAGAAGTGGGCCAGTCCTGCTTCTAACAGAAGGGAGGGGCAGCAGTGCTAGGTTGTTCTAGTCTAGGCTAGACAGTGCAGTGTAAGCCTGGGCACAGTCACAGCCATACGTGTCTATAGCAGCCAGTGCAGGCTAATCTATGCTTGCCATTGAATCAGATGTATGGAAGTTGTAGCAACTAGAGGAAAGTATTCTTCAGATGCCAGAAGAAATTGCAGGAAGGGAAAATTGTTCTCCAGCTGGAGCAGGAGCCACAAAAGGGAAGTAGCTTGTAGAGCACCTGGACTCCATGCTAATTTACTTTACTGAGTGTCAGGAGGGGGATAACAGTTGATGGCACCCCAATCCAAGGATACCAGAACCAACCGGAAGTCCAGTAACCAGACCCAAACAGAGTTTAGCACAACAGAGAGAAAGAAAACAGAGTTATTAAGCAAGCCTGTCAGCCCAGCAGAGAAAGAGAGAAAGCAGAGTTATCAAGTTTGCTTGCCAGTTTAAGCCAAAGCCTGTTGGAACCAAGAGAAAGCCTGAATGTAAGAAAAGTATGAATATTGTCTGGAATCAAGTTTACCAAAGTAAAGCTGCTGTTAAAGTTTACAAAAGGTCTGGACTCAAGTTATTCTTCATCCCCTCACTCAACAATTCCCCTTTATTTGCTTCAGAGCCAGGTAGGAGCACCGTGACACATATAGGCCGCACTACACCACTTGGCATTCCTATAAACCTGGGACGCAATAGGGCCTTGGGGACGATATGTTGCATTAGATTAAGATAGATTAAGATTCATCCTGCTTTGGATAAATCCAAATCTTTTTGAGTCTTTCCCTAAACAGTATGAATTTCTGATCGCCATACCTTTATTATAGAGAATGGGCTCCGCTGTGGCTGAATGAAGATGGCCACCAGTAACGCAACACTATGTGAGTATTGTCAACATTTAAAAAAGGGGAAGGATGATGTCAGATAGGGGTGGATGTCACCGTAAATTAATAAAGTGAAAAAATTGTGACTCCTAAAACTCATATACTTTATTTGGATAATCTAAAACTGAAATCATATAACTCACCAAACATTATGATTCTCAGGTTTACATGGGCAGAGATGGGGATCTATCCCTAGGTAGCCCTAAAGTGGTGCCTTATCCCAGGGAAACCCCCTGATGGTGGGGGTGCCCTGTCCCCGAACCTGCTCTGTTTAGCCCTGTTGTACCCTAATAACAGTGAGGGTAAGATATTAATATAAATCACCCTGAAACCCAATGCGTTTCACCCACCGTCGTGGGTTCATCAGGGGTAGTGACAGGGGTGAGGGTACAAGTAGCACATATAGTACATATAACAAAAACCAACAAGGGATTATTGGTACTTGCCCCAGCCTAGGAAATAGCCACTGTGTGAGGAAGGTCGGTAAGTAGTGGCAGACAGATATTGCCATAGATGGTATTACCGATTCTGTAAAAGAAAATGTAGATATATAAAGAATGTGGCTATAAGAAGTGACTGGTCACATGGTTACTGCAAGTCATGGTAAAAGACTGTCAGTAGATCCCATTACTTAGTAGTATTAGTAGTTAGTTTAGGTAGGCACACTCTTTATTGGGATTGCATACAAGAGATCCAAAAATTGTGACTATATATAAAACCTTTGATTAGTGATACAATAAAAATGATACAATAAAAATGGCGGTTGGTATACCCCGCGGTATGAGTGCCTCTATTTTTGTTTAAAGCAAGTATACAAAGAAAGTAGGAGAAAAAAAAAGTAAAAATATAAAGTATATAAAAACACAAATATGAAAGAAGTCCTTTAGTGCAAATGAAATGCAAAAGAAGTTTTTTGTAATAGAATAGAATGGTCTCTCCGTTAATCAATAGCAGCAAAGATACAGTATTTTAAATAGATTTGCAAAAATATACTCCACAGAATTTCAGAATAAAACATTACACAGCTCTTTAGAAAGAGAGAGTCTGAAATTGTTTCAAACTTCCGGTGGTTAGGACTGTATAAACTGATGTAAAGTTCCCTTGTTCTGCAGGGTGTTATAAACAATTGGTGATTATTAACTTTTTTATAAAAAAATTAAGCAGTGAACAAGATTCCATGTTATTATAGTACAGTCTCTATAATTGCATGCTCCTCATTATTACTTTTGTGTAGTTTGTTCATGTAAAACTTTTCATAATCTTGTTCTAAAAAAAAATCTCGTGCACAGCCTATTGCAACAACAGACCAAAACCACTAAACCTCAGGATGTTAAATTATTGAAACATACCAACTGTCATTTAGATTCCATTTTTTAGAACCCACAAATACTATCGAATTGATTTGAAACAATTTGTATTTTGTATGTGAACTGGCCTATTTTATATTCGCCAGTGCAGCATGTAACTACTTGTTTTGTCTATTCCTATGGTGCATTGTACTGGTGTTTCTTGACCCCCTTTGGTTAGCTGCCAACTACATAGAGAATACTACAAGAGGTACTGGCCTGGTGCATTCCCAACAGTGAAGTCCAGATCCCTGTATATGGGTTGAAGGATGAATACCAGGGAACCACCAGGATAACACCCTCAGCTTTAGCTCTAAATTAAATCCATTGGTTGGCAGAGTCGTTCCACAACCACTGTCGTAACAATGGGGAATAGCCGAGAGTACTGGTCTGAACAAAACAAATTAATCTAAACTCAATATGTACAAATAATGATCGGCTCTAGAAACATTCCAGAAACAAGCAGAATACACATAAATGGCAATTTCACAAACATTTCCAGAATCCATCAAAACATTACAGTTCAAAAACCATCACCTATCAATACATAAAAAAAATCCCCTGGACATCTGATGACAAGGGATCACCAATCATATCCAAAATGCCAAGGGAACAAATTCCCAATGCATACCACCCACCATCTTCTTACAAGGAAGCATTATTGACTATAGCACAGGTACATAGGTACATCAAGATGAGACATAGTAGAACAAGCAAGATGATGTGATTACATACTCCCAACCCAACAAGGGATGATCAATACAGAAAAAGAGAACACGAAGGAGAAAATTAAAAGGTGGTCAAACCAAAGATCAATATTGGAAAGATGAAATAGTGGACACACCAGCAATTATTAATTTAAATTATTATTAAATTAACTTCTTAATAAAAATAACTCTACTAAGTAAAAGCTTAAATTTTGCCCCCAGCAAACTACTAGATAAATTTAACACCTATAGGTATCGAAAAACAATTAAATCCATAGTCTCCAGTACCCTTTCAAAACACCAATAAATCTTTATTATCTTATTGGGTAGTTAGTAGAAATGCATTTCAGATTAGATAGAAGCTATGAACAAAGATGGTTCTATCTCTAAATGTAAATTAGTGGGGTTGTGCCATTAAAATAAACGTATCCCACCCAAAAGATATCGATGTTATATCACTTTCCCCAAAATACCATTTATCAAAACTGCCTTATTCTAAAGTTATTAGCCTACCATCTACCATTTCAGTTGCTGTTGGTAGCATCCTGTAATACAGGACATACAAGTTCACAGCACTTCTTTTCCTTCTCTTCAGTAACCACTGCTCAATGTTAAACATAAACAAATTATGCTCTGATAAGTGTGATAAGTGATCGACATTAGCTGGACAATATATATAGTGTGTGTGACTGACTTGGTGATTATTATACTTACAGCTAGTCACTCACACACAATGTGATGAAGACTGCTGCAGCAAGCCTATAGCTTGACCTACTCAGGGAGGCTGCTGACTGCCTGTTCACTGAGGTAAGACATTGTTTGGAATGGCCACAGTGGTTACACTATGAGAAAGATTCAGAAACTTTTCCCTGTACATCCACTTGCAAGAAATATAGGCCCCCACCTAACCTCACTGCACAGGCAGCCAGCACAGCCACTGCACCAGAGTCCAGATGTGGTGGTGCTGAAATTCAGCTGGCCAATAAGCAGAGCCAGCACTAAAGTATCTCCTTGCTTATTGGCTAGCTGTATCTGGCTGACAGACAGAGAACCAGTAAGAAGGGTGGGCTTCACTATACAATACTTTCTACCTCTGCTGCTGTGTACACTGGCTTATAAGACTAGAAAGTGAGAGGATGGGTCAATTCAGCGAGGCCAGACTTCTAACCTCGCAGACCTCATAGACACTGCCTGGTTTGCCTCCTTTGGCAGTACTCCACTGCAGGCGACACTGCCTACATTGAATAATATGAACAACATGATGTGTACTACAGTTAATAAAAAATTTGATGGGATATTCTATACAGTGCTGTACAAACTTTGATTTTAATTATATATTTACAGTTATTACAACTACTTCTGCCACATTCAAAAAACCCTTTTGTATGTAGTCAAGAAGGTACAGATTTCACATGACATTGTAGTTAAATACCGTAGGAGAAACAATATTGCCCCAGTCATCGCCCTTTTGGCAACATAATTGACACCTTTATCCAACATAGAACATAGCACATGATCTACAGCATATATACAGTACAATTTGTAATACTTCTGTACAACTTTACAGGGTCATAATACTTATCACTCAAGCTGGTACTGCTGTAACCTTATACTCTCTGGATACATGTGGAGAAGTTCTCGATTTACTAGTGTTCTACAGTAGTTCATCCCATGTACTCTGAATTGTTTTATCTTTAGCCTCCTGAAGATGATAACTCTTGTAGCCTCAGCTAGTTAGCCTCATTGTGATATTATGGCACTCTAAAAAATGCCTTTCTTTGTACACACCCTTCTAGCTCTAACAAATCTTCAAATAGAAGATTTTTTGTCATGGTGGCATTCCCCGCCTGCCATTGTCCTGCTATTTGTGGCCAGGAGGGGCATAGCATCATTCACATATCCTGTTGGCCAGTTCCACTAGCTTTTCTCTGCCTTCTAGTAGTGGCAGTCGTAGGTCAGTGTCACACACAGGAGGCCAGCGCCAGTCTGCAAGGCCTCTCACTATTTTTCTTAGGGCATGTGTGTCTCCCGAGTCTCTGCCAGCCAATGGCTGGTCACCTTTGGGTGTTTTAGGCACCTTACCCTAGGAGGGCATGCCTGAGCTTTAGGCTCCTAGCTTGCAAGTTTACCAGTGAAGGTGTGCTTTTTTATTGTCTGCCCATGTATCAAACTCTACCCGTTAATCGACCCTGACTCTCTGCTGTCTGTCCTGACTTCTGCTTGCTAACCTTTTGACCCTCTGCTGCCTGCCATGGCCTCAGTTTGTTCTACGGATATGTACTAGCTCTGCCTGCCCTGACCGATGTCCGTTTACTGACACCATGTACTACCTGATCCCTCGGCGCTTTGCACTGGTGTCTCGGGCTGTGGATCAGCCTGGGGACCCCAAGCTATGTCATGGATTCATTAACCAATGTACTATTCACTTTGAGTTGCTGTCCCACCAGTTTCCCACCGACAGGACCAAGGTGGCATTTCTGACCTCACTTCTGTCTGGTGAAGCCTTAACCTGGACTATCCCTTTATTCGAGATGGATTATTCAGTCACTAGTCCTAAGCCAAACCAGTTAATTGGCACAGTGGATCCACATCCACTGTCCATCACATTTTTTATTACATGTTTAGAATGGCAGCTTTTAGCATGTCAAATGCTAAAAACAGGATTTCTATATAGGCTAAAACAAATACCAACACTATCCTTATCAGAATTGAGTAACAGTTCTAAAAAGGGAAATGAGGAATTAGTCCTGAAACATGAGACAACTGCTAGAACAGATTTTGGTGTTTATTTCTGTTATGAATAAGAATGGTTCTATCCTATCTGCAACAAGTAAGCATCTCTTACTACAGATGTAGCAGAGTTAACGCTCAAACTCTTAACTCACTTTTTTTTACTCATTGCGTTATCTTGTAACAAAAGCCATGGAAAAGCAATTGAAGGTGTTTTTTTTAATGCATTTAGTTTAGATAACACAAATCACAGAAAAAAGATAAAGATAAAAAACATCCTGCACGATATTATAAACAATTGCAGATGTCAGTGGCTACATTTATAAAAAATAAATCACAGAAAAAAAATGTTTTAATGCACTAACAAAATAGATGCAAACAATATATATAGACTAAGCCCTCATTCTGATATGATAAAATCTGAGACTATTAGCCAATATATTTTGATCAAAACACAACTGTGCCCACCTACCCAGTGCCAAGGTGGTCTCAGGTCAGGCAGGTCTTATGCAAAATCTACCTATGCCATTGGGCATCGCCTTGATTAGGTGGTACATAAAGCTTTGCATGCTCCTCCTCTCATTGGTTGCTGGATGCACGTAGAGATGACTAGGTGACTAGAGATGACATATGTGCAGAGTCTGTGCTCCTGGACATAGATGCCCAACGGCATTGGGAAGTTTAACGTAGGACCTGCCTGACCTGAGACCACCTTGGCGCTGTGAAGGTGGGCACAGATGTGTTTTGGTCACAATATATTGGCTAAGAGTCTCCAATTTTTTCATCAGAATGAGGGCTTAGTCTATATCTATTGTTTGCATCTATTTTGTTAGTGCATTAAAACATTTTTTTCTGTGATTTATTTTTTAGTTTAGATAACACTTCTAATAAAGCATGTGTGCTAACTATACCCCCCGGTGTTTGTAAGGATATGAAAGATTTATTAGTTGGTATATTAAAAGAGTGTTGGAGACAACCATCTACTCTGTTACCGAATCAGAAATTTGTATCCTCTCTGATTGCCCTCAATAATGGAAGTCAAGATTGAATAGTTTGGTGAGCTGATTACCGCAACATTTTTTTCTCTTATTTATTGACTATAGAATAATACAGAAAATATGTTTAAAGAAATACTACATCAAAGAGAGAGAGAGAGGAGACCAGAACTTCTTATAGACAAACAGACTTGAAATTAAAATCCACTAAGTACCCAAGACAAGCATTGGGAAGTAAGACTATATCATTTAAGCATGCAGTTGAAAGAGAATATCATCTTCAACCAACACAAGTCAAATGTAATAACAAGAAATATGAGCCCTGAAAGATCTGAAAACACAACTACAAACTATGAGACCAGCAGGGGAAGCAAAGGGGGGGTTTCAAAAGTAATATTGACGTTGCTCAATAAAGGATGCCTAAAACGCTTAGTGCTATTTCTGGAAAAGTAGATCACATACTTCATCCGATTCTAGTTGGACAGTGAAGCACTTTTAGTAAGAGATGGGTACAGTTTTGTTGTAACACAGACCGACACAGGAATACTTTATTGTCAATGGATATTGTCCTGTATAATAGGTGATTATCTACAAGTATTCAGAAGGTATGTAGAGGGAAAATATATAGGGGGGTTTATATAGTTTTCAAATTTTTGTTAGGATTATTTCATTGTATGTGAGTGTCATTGTGTCCTTATTGTTGTATGTTATGTGTTGTAAATTGCATGTATGCTGCTGTAACTGTGCTTTAATTTCCCTTTGGGATTAATAAAGTTGTTTTGTATTGAATGGTGAAATATGAACAAGATTGCATGAGACAATTGTAAGAGACCACTAGAGATGAGCGAATCGATTTGTCGATTTGTTGATTCGTATCGAATCTTTGAAATTCAAAATTTGATGGTCCCCGAAGCTGTCACCCGGAACGCCCTGACCCTCTGGGAATACAAAAAGTTGGTAGAGGAGTGGGTTGTGCAGATGTTGGAGCACCCACAGTCCGGTGACCCCAAGCTGGAGCGCAGAAAGGGTACCATTATGTGGTTCAATGTCGAATGGGGAGTTGGTTTTATCGCAGATGAGGAGACCACAGAAGAATTATACGTAAACCGCCATTCTGTAAAGCGGCCGCATCTTCCGCCCGTCCGCCACAATCTGAGGCACTCTGCGATCTGAGGAGAAATCCCAAGCTCAGCTGGAACCCCTGATACCAGAGTTGAAGCCGTCGCCGAACCTTCATGTGGGACAGATGACAACCAACAGTTTTGTGTACCAGCCATCGGTGGTACAATACCAACTGCCATGCCCATGCCAGGTGCAGGCCGCACAGTCCGCCACTCTCTGAAGACCATTACTGGAGCCCTTACAGCCGGAGATTCTGTCACCTTGTATGCCAGCGGGAGGATCTGGCCCCTACAAGGTAAAGTAGTTGCCAAAGCCCTTGTCAGTGTGACCGCCCGGTCACTGCCAAGACCATCCCTGAAAGGTCGGTGGAGCTCTGCTGCCGCAGCCAGTGTAGCTTTTATGGGACAGGAGCGCCCTCTCATGTCTTTTAGCTCCAGCAGCAGTGAAGAGGACCTGCAGGTCCTTAAGTAAGGATCCTGCAGCTTTTATGGGAGCCACAACATGGACTTTACTTGAAGGTTGAGCACTAGTTGGCCTTTGTTTTTATTTTTGTTGCCCTGTGTTTGTCTTCACCCAGATGGACATGGATTGTCAGGACTCTCCCTATCAAAAAAAATAAAGTTTTAACCAAGTTGCGCATACGTGCGCCTCATCCCCTTTTTAGGTTATTGGGGAGCCCCTTGAAAGAGGGTTTTTTAAGGAACCTTTGCTGCTATTTTATTACCCATTTGGATTACAATTACCTATGTGGATTACAAATTACAACTGAGTTTGGGACTCTGTTCCAGTTGTATGACAAGCGTCAAAAGAAGAGAGACTTAAACGTTTCCGTGAGCATACTATGTAGGTGGGTGATATTTAAAATTTTTACATTATATCTATAATGTATTTGCACTGGATTGTTTGCACTAATGTTTTTACCTTTCAGCAACGTTTTCAAGTATATTGCCCATTGTGTGTATTTCTTTACAGGTACTGCAATGTGTCATCATATTCACTTTATTGTATGGTGGATGGTTGTACTATGCACTTAGCCGGATAAACAGCACCTTACTTGTTCTACCTCAAATACACATACTGCCTCTGAAGGCGATTTCAGAATTGACCATTTACGCTGGATCTGGCCCGGGGTCCGCAAGGTGTCGAAACGATGGCGCAAGCCTTGGATCACCTACTGGATCACCTCCTTTTTATGCTGGTTCTGCCGGTCCATCAGTATTACGTAATCGCATAGACAATAGTACGCTGAGGATTCGTACGCAATTTGTACGCTCATGCGTACATCTAAGAAGTTGCGTACATTTTTTTAAAAGAGTGTTCGTTATTAGTGCACGAATGTTCGCTAATAGCACATAATAACATATATTTTGTACGCAAATACAACAAATCTATTCGTCGAATATATGAATCTTAGAAAAAGTTCGCCGAATATTCGGCAAATAAAATTTTGAATGATTCGCTCATCTCTAGAGACCACCACATAGTTAAAAAACATCTCAAGATTCCACTGACAAACGAGCTTTGAAAAAATGAAAGGTGGAATCTGTTTGGTTGCTATTAGAGATGAGCGAGCACTAAAATGCTCGGGTGCTCGTTATTCGAGTCGAACTTTTCCCGATGCTCAGGTGCTCGTTTCGAATAACGAACCCCATTGAAGTCAATGGGAGACTCGAGCATTTTTGCAGGGGACCAAGGCTCTGCCTAGGGAAGGCTGGGTGAAAACCTGGAAACCTCCGAAAATGATGGAAACACCACGGGAATGGACAGGAAACAGCAGGGGCAGCATGCATGGATGCCTCTGAGGCTGCTTAATCCCACCATTACCCTAAATTCTCCTAGTGGGGCATGTGTGGTATCGATTCTTCTCAGTTTAATACCTTATACGTCCCCTATCTTGGGACCCTATATTTCATGGATTTTTCGACTACGGAAAAGGAAAAAGAGCTTGCTCTGGCCAGGGGAGTGTCTTTCCTACTGCAGATAAGGGGAAGTGTCCATGCTCTGCCTATCACAGGTCAGGAGGCAATTAAAAGAAGAACCAAAAAAAACATCAGTACAATATCTAATACGTCCCCTATCCGGGAAAATTGTTTGGAGAGAAGGCCTGTAGGTGGGGGGGCGGGCTGGGGGGAAGGAGGTTTAGCTGGAAGAGCCAGAGGAGTGCCCCCTGGGCTAGCGTGTGTGGTTGTGACAACAGCTGGATGGATTTGGAAAAACTCTAGCATCAACCGGTACGGTATCGATTCTTCTCAGTTTAAAATCGTATACGTCCCCTATCTTGGGACGATATATTTCATGGATTTTTCGATCACGGAAAAGGAAAAAGAGCTTGCTCTGGCCAGGGGAGTGTCTTTCCTACTGCAGCTAAGGGGACGTGTCCATGCTCTGCCTATCACAGGTCAGGAGGCAATTAAAAGAAGAACCAAAAAAAAATCTGTACAATATCTAATACGTCCCCTATCCGGGTAAATTGTTTGGAGAGAGGGCCTGTAGGTGGGGGGCAGGCTGGGGGGAAGGAGGTTGAGCTGGAAGAGCCAGAGGAGTGCCCCCTGGGCTAGCGTGTGTGGTGGTGACAACAGCCGGAATGGATTTGGAAAAACTGTAGCATCAACCGGTACGGTATAGATTCTTCTCAGTTTAATACCATATACGTCCCCTATCTTGGGACCTTATATTTCATGGATTTTTTGACCACGGAAAACGGAAAAAGAGCTTGCTCTGGCCAGGGGAGTGTCTTTCCTACTGCAGCTAAGGGGACGTGTCCATGCTCTGCCTATCACAGGTCAGGAGGCAATTAAAAGAAGAACAAAAAAAAACATCAGTACAATATCTAATACGTCCCCTATCCGGGTAAATTGTTTGGAGGCCTGTAGGTGGGGGGCAGGCTGGGGGGAAGGAGGTTGAGCTGGAAGAGCCAGAGGAGTGCCCCCTGGGCTAGCGTGTGTGGTGGTGACAACAGCCGGATGTAGTTACAATGACGACGCAGGACCCCAACTTAAAAATGTAGCATCAACCGGTACAGTCGTAAATTATGAGATTGACCAAGTGTGGTATGTCTTCTATGTATACTACTCAGTTTAATACCGTATATGGCAGCTATCCGGAAAAATAGTTTGGAAAGAGAGAAAGATAGGACAAAGACGTAAATTGTTTGGAGAGAGGGCCTATAGGTGGGGGGGCAGGCTGGGGGGAAGGAGGTTGAGCTGGAAGAGCCAGAGGAGTGCCCCCTGCGCTAGCGTGTGTGGTGGTGACAACAGCCGGATGGAGTTAGAATGACGACGCAGGACCCCAACTTAAAAATTTAGCATCAACCGGTACAATTGTCAATTATGAGCTCGATCAAGTGTGGCATGACTTTTTAGATGGAGGTTGCATGTGGTCACGTACTCCCTGGAACCCCATAGTCACCCCTTCTCTGATGTGCTACCCCAGAACATTCTCTGCCCCAATTCGCAAGACCTTTTGCAGTCTCCGTGTGCTGACAGTGTGGATTTACCAGTGTTGTCTGAGGAGGTGGTGGACAATGGCGAGACACAGGTGTCGGGGGGTGAGGTAGTTGTATGGGAAGCAAGTTACAGTGGGGACTTTCTCATGATGGGACAGATTCAACTTGGGTGGATCAGGCACAGATCAATTTTTTTTTGTGTTTATTTAACTTTTATTTAGCAAAAAAAACACAGCGATATTTATTCGTTATCTTCGCTGCGCAGTCTGGCGTTGGGGTTCGTCACTTTGATGGCGAGCTGTGCCGCTCTCTCCACAATGGTCTTTAGGTTCTTAGATGGAGACGTTGTGGGCGATTTCTGCACAGAAGGACTTGTTGCTCATCAACAGAACCTCGAGCTCCTTGACATTTTGGACCAGGAATTTGCGGAACCCTGTGGGCAGCATGTGTTTGGTCTTCTTGTTGCTACCGTATCCAATGTTGGGCAATATAGATACGCAGGTAATATTTTTCACACCTATCCCAAAAATAAAATTTACGCAGTTTGCGCAAATAAAACTGGAAACTGGAACTGGAGAGAGGGCCTGTAGGTGGACCTCCGGAAAAATTGTTTGGAGAGAGGGCCTGTAGGTGGACCTCCGGAAAAATCGTTTGAAGAGAGGGCCTGTAGGTGGACCTCCGGAAAAATTGTTTGGAGAGAGGGCCTGTAGGTGGAACTCCGGAAAAATTGTTTGGACAGAGGGCCTGTAAGTGGACGTCCGGAAAAATTGTTTGAAGAGAGGGCCTGTAGGTGGACCTCCGGAAAAATTGTTTGGACAGAGGGCCTGTAAGTGGACGTTGGGAAACATTGTTTAAAGAGAGGGCCTGTAGGTGGACGTCCGGAAAAATTGTTTTGAGAGAGGGCCTGTAGGTGGACCTCTGGAAAAATTGTGGTAAAAGAGTGCCAGTTGGACCTCTGAAAAATGGCGTTTTTTTGGTCAGCGTTAGGCAAAGACGATATGGAGGAGGAGGAGTAGGAGGAGTAGAGAAGAGGAATCGGATACATAAGTTATTTAAATCTTTAGCTGCTTTCCCCCGGAGGAGATTTGAATTCCGGTGAAATCCAGGCTTTGTTCATTTTAATAAGCGTCAGCCTGTCAGTGCTGTCAGTTGACAGGCGTGTACGCTTATCGGTGATGACGCCACCAGCTGCACTGAATACCCGCTCTGACAGCACGCTTGCGGCAGGGCAGGCCAGCACCTCCAAGGCGTACAGCGCCAGTTCAGGCCACGTGTCCAGCTTTGAAACCCAGTAGTTGTATGGAGCAGAGTGATCGCTATGGATGTTGGTATGGTCAGCTAGGTACTCCCTCACCATCTTTCTGTACAGCTCCCCCCTACTCTGCCTAGACTGGGGACAGGTGACAGTGTCTTGCTGGGGTGACATAAAACTGGCAAAGGCCTTGGAAAGCGTTCCCCTGCCAGTGCTGGACAAGCTGCCTGCTCGCCTCCTCTCCCCCGCTACTTGGCCCACAGAACCATGCCCTCTGCCGCTAGCGGCGTCAGATGGGAAGAATTGTTTCAGCTTGTGCACCAGGGCCTGTTGATATCTATTCACTCTCATACTCCTTTCCTCTGCAGGGATGAGAGTGGAAAGGCTCTGCTTGTACCGTGGGTCCAGGAGAGTGAACACCCAGTAATCGGTGTTTGAAAAAATTCTTCTAACGCGAGGGTCACAGGATAGGCAGCCTAACATGAAGTCTGCCATGTGCGCCAGAGTCCCAACACGCAAGAATTCCCTCTCCTCACTAGCCTGACTCTCCATTTCCTCCTCCTCCAAGTCCTCCTCTTCAGCCCATACACGCTCAAGAGTTAAGGACTGAGCACTGGTACCCTCTACTGTCTCGCCGACATTCTCCTCCTCTTCCTCCTCATCCTCATCCCCCTCCTCCGATACGCGCTGAGAAACAGACCGGAGGGTGCTCTGGCTATCAAGCGACGTATCTTCCTCCACCGTCTCTTGTGACAAGCACAAAGCATCCGACTTGATGCTGAACAGTGAGTTTTTCAACAGGCAAAGCAGCGGGATGGTGAGGCTGATAATGGCGGCATCACCGCTGACCATCTGTGTTGACTCCTCAAAGTTGCTCAACACCTGGCAGATATCAGACATCCACGTCCACTCCTCATTGTAGACTTGAGGAATCTGACTGACCTGACTACCAGTTCTGGTGGAAGTTGACATCTGGCAGTCTACAATCGCTCTGCGCTGCTGGTAAACTCTGGATAACATGTTTAATGTCGAATTCCATCTCGTGGGCACGTTGCACAACAGTCGGTGAGCGGACAATTGTAGGCGGCGCTGCGCTGCCCTGAGAGTGGCAGCATCTGTGGTCGACTTGCGGAAATGCGCACAAATGCGGCGCACCTTGGTGAGCAAATCAGACAGATTGGGGTATGTTTTGAGGAACCGCTGAACTATGAGATTGAACACGTGGGCCAGGCATTGTACATGTGTCAGTCTGCCGAGTTGCAGAGCCGCCACCAGGTTACGCCCGTTGCCACACACAACCATGCCTGGCTTGAGGTTCAGCGGTGCCAGCCACACATCGGTCTGCGCCGTGATGCCCTGTAACAGCTCTTGGGCGGTGTGCCTTTTGTCACCTAAGCTCAGCAGTTTGAGCACCGCCTGCTGGCGCTTACCCACGGCACTGCTGCTGCGCCTAGAGCTACCGACTGAAGGCGCTGTGCCCATGGATGGTAATTCGGTGGAGGAGGAGGGGTCGGAGGAGGAGGAGGCATAGTACGTCTGAGAGACCGTGACCGAGGTAGGCCCCGCAATCCTCGGTGTAGGCAGTACATGAGCGGCCCCAGGGTCATTCTCGGTCCCAGCCTCCACCAAGTTAACCCAATGTGCCGTCAGTGAGATATAGTGTCCATACCCACCAGCACTTATCCACGTGTCCGTGGTTAGGTGGACCTTCTCAGAAACAGCATTGGTCAGGGCACAGATTATGTTCTGTGACACGTGCTGGTGTAGGGCTGGGACGGCACATCAGGAAAAATAGTGGCGGCTGGGGACCAAATACGGAGGGGCAGCCACCGCCATGAGATTGCGAAAGGCCTTGGTCTCTACCAACCTATAGGGCAGCATCTCCAGGCTAAGCAATTTGGAGATGTGGACGTTGAGGGCTTGGGCATGCGGGTGGGTGGAACTGTATTTCCTCTTGCGCTCCAGCGTCTGCTGTAAAGACAGCTGAACGCTGCGCTGGGACACGTTGGTGGACACTGTGGAGGATCGTGGAGGCGAAGGTGTGGTTTTCCGGCGGGAGGCAGCGAGTGACACAGGGGAAGGAGCAGTGGTGTGACCCGCAGGAGGTGGTGAACGGCCTTGGTTTCATTGAGTGGGGTGTTTAGCACTCATATGCCTGCGCATGCTGGTGGTGGTTAGGCTAGTAGTGGTGGCACCCCTGCTGATCCTGGTGTGGCACAGGTTGCACACCACAGTCCGTCGGTCATCCTCACTTTCTTTAAAGAACCTCCAGACTTGCGAACATCTAGGCCTCGCCACGGGAGCTTCACTACGTGAAACAGTTGCTGATGATGCACCAGCTCTGGCCCTGCTTCTCCCTCTGGCCACACCACTGCCTCTTACAACCTGTTCTGGTGCAGCACTCGCCTCCGCCTCAGAAGCACTGTCTTCACTCGGCATATCAACCCAGCTTGGGTCAGTCACCCCGTCATCCTCCGATTCCTCAGTCTGCTCCACCCTCGGAATTCCTCCCCTTACAACAACTTCACCACTGTCTGACAACCGTGTCTCCTCATCGTCCGACACCTCTTTACAAACTTCTTCCACTAACTCAACATTGTCATCATGATCATCATCATCACCCACAGACTGCGACAGTTGGAAAACTTGGGCATCGGGAACGAGGTCAGCAGCAACCTGAGAAGTGGTTTGTGACTCTGGGAAGGGTCCAGAAAACAGTTCCTGAGAGTATGCCGGATCGCATTCCAAATTTTCCTGGGAGGGGGCAGACTGGGGGGAAGGAGGTTGAGGTGGAGGAGCCAGAGGAGTGCTCTCTTGGGTAACGTGGGTGGACTGCGTGGAAGACTGACTGGTGGACAAATTACTTGAAGCATTGTCCGCAATCCACGACATCAGCTGTTCGCACTGTTGTGGTTTCAACAGTCCTCTACCACGTGTCCCTGTAAGTTGAGACATGAAGCTAGGGAGTGTAGCTCTGCGGCGTTCCACATCTCCCTCATCAGCAGGTACTGTCTCACCCTGCCCAGGACCACGGCCTCTGCCCCCTGCAGTAATTGAATGCCCACGCCCACGCCCTCGTCCTCGACCCTTAGCCCTGGGGTTCAACATTTTCTGTATATAAGTGTATTATATAAAAAAAAATAAATAAACGGGCCTGGTGTACTGAAACCCACAAACTTGTTCAGTCTGGTTTAATTAAGTGACGTACAGAAAGTGTCACCTGGACAGAAAATACGGATTGGAGTGAGTGTGCTGAACTGTGACACACAGAAAGGTTACACGCAGCTGTGTGAAATGGATTTGTATCACTGAGCTAAAACAACAAATACAACTAATTTTTTTATATATTTTGTTTTCTATATTTTTTTTGTAGTTTTGTTTTTTTGGGAACGTGACGTGCAGGAACTATCGGAGACCTAACTCACACCCTGTTAACGGTGGCTATTTAGACTGCGACCCAGACAAATGTCGCACAGAGATTTTTGGGATCAAGCTATATACGTGACAGGCAGCAAATGACTTGGTTGTATTCAGTGACGTACAGAAAGTGTCACCTGGACAGAAAATAGTGAGTGTACTGAACTGTGACACACAGAATGGTTCCACACTGCTGTGTGCAATGGATTTGTATCACTGAGATATAACATAAAAAAATAAAAAGGGGGTTATATATGGCGATAGCTGCACTACTAGTGCCAGCCAGCCAGCCAAGCCAGGAGACAAAAAAAAAAATGTCTTCTAGCCCTTAGAAGGGCTGTTGGGTTCTTTGTGGGCGATTCCTGCCTAACAGAGAACTAAATGCAGGCCCTAACACTGTCCCTTAAACGCAGCAGCTCTATCCCTAACAACATCCAGACAGCATCTGAGCCGAGCACCGCGGCCAGTCAGTAGTATATTCCAGGGTCACCTGATCAGGCCAGCCAACCCCTGCTATCAACATGTAAGGGCCCCACGTGATGCTGGGTGTACCGCAGAGTCTCCTGGCTTGTGATTGGCTGTGTTTATAGGCACCAAAAAAGCACGATGTGGTAGTTGCCATTTCCTCGAGAATGGCGAGATACTCGTCCGAGCAGCGAGCACTTGCGAGTACCCTAATACTCGAACGAGCACCAAGCTCGGACGAGTATGCTCGCTCATCTCTAGTTGCTATACGTAACTAAGCCAGTTTCACTTTACACCATTTTTGATAAATCTTCCCCTATGTCTCAAAGCACATTCCATGGGTTCCGTCCCTGTATTGGTTAGCCAGTAGCTTGGTTTGGACCAGGGATGATTTAAATACCCTGATTTTTGGTGGGCGCCTCACGGCCACCCCAGTGCCGAACACGCTGCCATATGTCAGAGAAGGCTAGCGTGAAGCTGCTCTTTTAACCATATATACCTATTTCGTCATACATTAGTTAGGGCTCCTGATGATACGCTCAACATACAGTGAAATGCGTAGAGCCAGCTAATTAGATACAGATACTTGCCTAGTAGACAAACAGCGCAGCAACAGTGTAGCGGGAGTAACTTTGGGGAGACACAAGCAGTGAGTCAGTCGCTCTGTATAGTGCTCCAAACAATACAAGGGAACGCACTCTTTGTTTGAAGCTCAGAGCGCATTGACTGCCAGAGATATTCAGCTCGTGCTTCCCACTCCCGACACTTTGAAACCACACAGAGGGATGGTGAAGCCAATTAGGAGAGCTATTCACCCTTTAACCTAATTGTGGTGTTCATTTTTGCATTAGAACACCTTCTCCTCCGCCATCATCCCAGTTTCCAATAACGATTATATTGGCACTGGGCCCCCTTTATGCTGATTTTGGTGTTGGGGAATGTTGGTAACACTTGACCATTGTCACAGGTTACACATGGAGTGAGATTGAGTATGTTCTGATACAATAGAGGTCAATTCTTATTCAATTCCTGGTTGATTTGTGTTTTGTCTTTCTGACCCAATTTTAAGTGAATAACTGAATAAACTCTTTATTGTTTTTCTTTTAAGCCTCAGTTTCTCATGTAAGTTTGTTTATCATTTGGCGCAAACTATATCACCTCAGTTACTGTTACATAATATTATAAATATATCCCCAAATACCTTTCATTAGTTATAATAGTTTGTTAAGGCTAGGGAGCAGGGAGCAATCTTCAGGGGACATAAAATGGCTGCCTTCCTATTAGTACACACAAAGTTACTTCAGAACACTGTGCAAAACAGCTGCCTCAGCCTCCTCTACCACTTCCCAGGAATTATGATCTTGAATACAGCTGAAAAGATCTTCAGCTAAATCTCTGGGGGAATGGATTTCATGTGAAGACATGAAGTATGATGATTAGTGATGAGCGAGCCGAAGCGGCAAGATTCGGGATTCGCTCGAATATTGCCCGCTGCGGCTCGGCATCACGAGGCAGCGCGGACTCGTGCCAGCAGCAAAGGTAAGCCTGTGGAAACGCCTGCTGTGATGTAACAGCCCCTATGTCTCCCCAGCACTGATTGGCTGGCAGTGACATGTGACCGAAATTGACCTATGGTAGGGAGTCTAGGATCTGCAGCCTCAGCCTCATTCTGCATTGGGAAGGGGACCAGACAAGACATAGGAGAGTTAGCTCGTGTAGTGTGTGCAGCAGGCAGTTAGAACTTAGGAAGCAAGAAAAGTCTTTTTAAAGACTATCTTTACTCTGAAAAACAGTATATACTATCAGCCTGTATTCTGTGTAGGAAAAGAAAGCCACAACAGTCTGTTAAAAAGCAATTGATTCTCTGAAGGAAACTACAGTGTATGCTGTCAGCCTTTGTGTGCAGATCTGGTACACAGGCACAAACTATACATATCTTAAACAGATATATTTTTTTTTGGGATAGGTCTGAAAAGAATTGTACCAGCATATTTAACTATATAGTGCATTTAATCTGAGTGAGCTCAGCTGTCATAGACGGTGCTGTGAATACGGAATACATCTCATCAGGGTGCCATATACCTAACAGCGTATAGATACCGTATTGCTCTGTGGTTTTGCGTTTAAGTTGCGCAAAGTGCGTATAATAAATTTTTTGGATAGGT
>ONZH01022908.1:0-22018 GCA_900303285.1 Rhinella marina
ACACCTCTGAAACCAGTCCTTTCTAAGGCTTGTAAAGCTGACTGGAGTATCCAAAGAGCATAGTCTCACGAAATATACTGTCATTGGAAAATGACCTATTGTTTAAATCACATTTTTAGGTTTGCCATAGTTTTAAAGAATTTTTATTTTTCCATGTCAATATCAAATTCCTGCAGTTTTTGTACTGGCCACTAAGCCTAATTATAGGCGCGACTTCTTGGTCTGTACAGTTTATATATTATTCTACACCGGCCTGTAATGATAAGGATATATGACCTTTGTTTATAGATAAGACAGAATCCACCATTCATACTAGGTGATTGTCAAAGCTTATCTATTCTTTACTTGTACAATGACCTCTGTACAGGTCACAGAGCATGCCTAGAAAACTGTCCCATAGAAGTCAATCAGGTCTCCTCCAGACCATTGTGTCTATGGCCCATAAAGCAATTTTTTTAATGCTGTGTAAATGGTGTTAAGAACAGCTCAGGCAAGATGGCAGCCTCCATAATCATGTTCAGAAATTAAATTTTAAAAAAAATCTATAATCAGAAAATAAAATCAGATTAGAAAAAAGGATATGTGCAGCTATCTGGTTTTAATTGGCAGATAATATTTTTGGTGACACATTTCCTTTAAAAGTTAAACCTGCCTCAAATGGAATGACCCTCTCTGATTGTCCTTATCAAGGCAGACATTTGATTTGTGGCAGGTCTAACAAAGGATGGCTTCAGGCTGGTGTTTGTTTTTCTTTGGAACCTGCCACTTCCAGTAACCGACTGGCCAGACTCCCCTCATGTCACCACTGTGAGTCAATCAGTGGCCTCTGTAGTAATGTTTGCAGTTATGAGACCATGATCTCTGGAAAATCCAGCTGGGCTTTAAAGTGGTTCTCAGAGCTGTGGACTAGAGTCAAGCAAAAAAAGATCCAGGGCCCATGTGTACAGTGTTGAAGGCCAAGTACCAGAGTGTTCTGAGTCCCCTTTACAACAAGCACATCTGTTTGCTGGGAAGATAACTCTGACACTGTCTACGGTTATTGGACAGAGTTGGAATGATGATTAAGACTCTGCTTGAGGAAAGAAGTCCCTGTAGATGCCTCCTTGAACAACCACAGCATATAAACAAACAGGGGAGTGTGTCTTGGGAAAGGAGCGGGGCTGGGTCACAAATATAAGAGCAGGATTTCAGGGGAGAAGCAACATTTAAAGCAAGTGCTTGTTTTAATTTTTTTCAAACAAGTGACAGGCCCGCTTTAAATCCCATCTGTGGAAACATCCAGCTGGGCTTTAAAGCAGTTCTCAGAGGTGTGGACCAGTGTAAAACACAAGAAGATCCAGCGCCCATATGGGCAGCATTGATGGCCAAGTATCAGAGTGTTCTGAATCCCCTTTACAACGAATACATCTGTTTGCTGGGAAGATTACTCTGACACTGTCTACGGTTATTGGACAGGGATAGAATGATGATTAAGATTCTGTTTGAGGAAAGGAGTCCCTGTAGATGCCTCCTTGGACAACCACAGCATATAAACAAACAGGGGAATGTGTCTTGGGAAAGGAGCGAGGCTGAGTCACAAAAATAAAATAAAAATATTCAGGGAGCAGAAACATTTAAGGCAAGTGCTTGTTTGAATTTTTTCAGACAAGTGACAGGCCCTTTTTAAATCCCATCTCTGTCAGTAAATACACAGAACTGTAGGGAGCTTTATTAATTCTGCTGAAATTGGTATGTATGTATCTCAGGATATCCTGTTTGGGGATGACAGGGCATTGGCAGAGTAATACAGTAAAATCGAACTAGCTATGTACAGATGTGCAGTATAACAACGGCAGGTTTCTGTTTTTAAAGGTTTCTATGCGCTAACTAAACCATTTTTGTTAGAAAGCCCAGCCCCCCCCCCCCCCAAAAAAAAAAAAGCTGATCACTGCGGCACCAAGTGGTCAGTGGCAAAGTGGGAGATAATCCGCAATTTCATATTAGATAGATAGATACTGTAGATTACTGTAGATAGATAGATAGATACTGTAGATTACTGTAGATTACTGTAGATAGATAGATAGATAGATAGATAGATAGATAGATAGATAGATAGATAGATAGCTGTAGATTGCCATGACAATCCCTGTAAGCACCATAATTTAGCACCCGGATCATTCATTCTTATGCCACCCTGATAACATTCAGACCAGATCATGTTTAGAAGGTATACTATATATAATTAACATTTCTTTACTCTGGGACATAAATGTGTCCCTAACCATTCCCTCTGAATCTGTAAATCATTAAACTCTAGATGTGGATATAAGAATATCCAAATAATCAAGCTGTAGCCAAATTACATCACTGCTAAAGAGCAGGATAGGTTACTTAAAAATAGCCATCGTTGCCTGGTTCACTGGATAGGAATGCAAACCATTTGCGGAATGACGTACCTAAGCAATGAATGCTCCTATAAATGCTGGGTCATTCTGTGTTTGGACTAAGACTTAAGAATGGAAACAGGTTGACATCATTTCTAAACTTGTTCTGGTATAGCCTTGTTAGGGAGTCTAATGACCACATGCTGCATGCTATTGCCTGACAAATGCATACATGCTTGGTTTTCCTTTCCATTTCTTATATTCTGGCATAATAAAAAAAAATACTGGTAAGACAGCCATCTATTAACAGGAATAATAAGGTTTATGATTTCCATAGAAGTTGGTCAGTATATTTGGAAACCAGTAGTCAGTTTATTGCTTAAAGAATGACTAAACCTTTAATTAACTTTTTTAAATACCCCAAATGCCCTAAAAAAATAATTTTTCTAAAATACTTTATTTACAGATTTTGGATTTTCCCTAAAGAATTGGGCACCGAACGTCCTGATTTCTACTATATATGCACATTGCTGACTTCTCAGTGGTTTACGGAGTACGGATTCCTGGCACTGTAGCAATGAACGGTGAATGGGCAGGACCGCATTTAGCTGCTCCTGCCTGTACGTCCTCAGCTTGGCTAAATGCTGGCATAGCACATGGGTACCATGTAACAGTATACTATGCCTGGATTAGCTGAGTGGAGTGGGCACAGGCAGGTAGAGCTACGTGTGCTCCTGCCCGTACACTGTTCACTGCGGACACCATTGCTTAAGGGAACACTTGCGGGCCACAGAGAACTACCTTAAGGGCTGTAGATATGTACTGTAAATAGAGAGATACAGCAGACATGTAGATACATACTGTAGATAGATAGATAGATAGATAGATAGATAGATAGATAGATAGATAATAGATGAATAGATAGATAAAAGATAGATAGATAGATAGATAGATAGTCATGAGATAGATAGATAGATAGATAGATAGATAGATAGATAGATTTTTACAAGAATAATCTATTGTACAAAACACTATATGTATGAATGAATACAATGATAATAAGCATTGATATGACAAGTCTATGTGGACTACAATTTCAACTTTTTTGAAAGCGCTTACATAGAAATAATCGGAACCTTTGTTTGTTAAACGGGAAATGAACAGCAAAATAAAACCTTGTTCCACTTTAGATCCATACTATTCATTCATTCATGTCATCTCAACCTGCTAAACTACTACTTAGTTCATCATATGTCCATTGGGACCTTCTCTCTAACATGTGCCACATTTTTATACGTGAATATTTTCATAGCAGTGGTTAAACTGGCACCCACAATTTCCTGTTGAATTGGCGCTTGGAGGTGCAATTTACAACCTGTTAGAAAATATACACAACTCTTGATATCAGCCCAAATGTGCTTTTAAAAAAGTTGCCAACATATATGGGGCTTGTTGTTCTGTAATGTTTGCTAAGTTACGTTTAAAACTTTGCAGAAGTGGCCAGTAAATTGCACCGGTTCACTGTAGTCTTTCATTGGTATAATATTTTATATGATAACATATTAAAATGAGCGAAACTTTAAAATATTCATTTTGGCAAGTTAGCCAAGAAAATTGATTTGTTGCGAATTAATTTGTCATGAATCAGGTATACCGAGGGCACTCTGCCTTAGAGTACGGCCACATGGAGCAGCCTTTCATTTAATAATGAAGACCACATTGTATAGTGCTTCTTCGTTGGTAATGGCTGTGCGGCACCTTTAAACAGGGGCTGTTGCTGATATGGGGTTTGGCTGGTTAAGTTGGGTGGACAATATGCATAATATTGCTGTTGTGGCCTACAATCTACTGCGAGTTATTTGATAGTAATCACAGAATATCAGCTCTGGCATACCAACTTCTCCAACCCCAGCACCCTCCTGCCCTACAGGTGGGAGCCCTTCTTCTGCCATCTGCTTTTTCTCCTTTTCCACATCATCTAATATCAATGAGAATAAGTCATTAGGAACATCCAGCTCCTCCTCTCTGCATCTTGCTGACTTTTTTAGGAGATAGAGACTTTGAAGGATGATTTGGAAGAAGTAAAGCCAGCAAAAGATGAGGATGGTCATCACTATGGCCCCACTAAGGGGTGGAGGCCTCATTAAGGGGTGCAGACTGGATGGTATTGGCTGGCATGCTGGCACTGGAGTAATAAAGAATTCCATCTTATTGGTATTGAATTACATATCTTAGTTTAAGGCTGATGTAGGAATAAGTAAATGTAGGAATAAATAAATAAATAAAACTGAATCAGAATAAGCCTTCCTGCACTCTCCCTACAGTCTTCCTGCACTATTCCTTTCTCCAATATTCTACTGTTAATCATTTTCAGCAACACTGCCCCTAGCTCATGAGCACTTGCCATGTCTCTCCCATGTCCGCTCAGCTCACAGGACAATGGCAGAGATCACGGAGACCAATGGCGGAGGGTTTTATAGGGCTGTGACATGACAGGGGATGGCTATCTGTGGATTGGCTGGCTTCACGGCATTATGGGCAATCTCACGTTCCCGGGCTTCTTACTTTCATTTTGTAATATGTGTACCTTCCATTTTAGGAAAAACTGATTCGTTACCATAAGGCGCAAGGAAGTTTAGATTTGTTGCGAATTGAAGTTTTCTTGAACTTCGGACTAAGTCCTGCTTCGAATGCTTCGCTCAACACTAATAATATATAAACATATTATATGTACATTCTTACATAGCCTATTATATTCTAAAATAATATATTTTGGTCATGGGCTATAATAGTACACAGGAATTGTTATCTCAACAGAACACTTACTGTCTGGAAATGATATGATAAACTGTGGTACAATTGAGAGCTATTTATATTTGTCTACCAGATCTGCTCGCAGTCTTATATTGCTATAAATCATTTCATCAAAATAAGGGCCCACTTACTCATTTTCTGTTATCTTTGCATTTGTCACACTAAATAAAAATATAGTACAAATTATAATATCACACAAAGACAATTGAGTACATTTGTGCATGTTTTTGGAATGTGGAGAGAAAGCAGGGAAGAAAGGGATGCAAATAAGCTCTTAGTAAGCTCAGCCTCTATTGCCACCAAATGTAAGGCAGCTATCCTATAAGTCAATGTGTGACCCTTTAAATAGGCCATTAGATATTACTCGGACATTAAATAAGCCCTCATCTGCACCTCATCTGTAGACAGCTGTTTCAGGGTGATTGCCCTCAACAGTGCAGGGCAGAGAGTTCTGGCTTAAAGAGGTCCTCTGAGAATTAAGAAAATGAAAAAAATATATATAAATATATTCCCAAATACCTTTCATTAGTTATAATGGCTCCTTTTGTCTAGGGAGCAATTATTAGGAGAAATAAAATGGCTGCCATCCTATTAGTACACACAAATCCCGTCCTAATCACACAGGTGGACAAGTTACTTCACAACACTGAGCTAAATAGCTGCCTCATCCTTCTCTCTGCTTGTCAGGGATTATGATCCTGGATACAGATGATAAGGTCTTTAGCTGGAATGGAGATAATGGAGACATGAGAGGAAGGTGGGGGTGTAGCTAATGAGCAGCAGCTCTTGTATGCAGTCTCCATTACCATATCCCCGCATAACCACAGTCTGTCCTGTCCATTCTCTCTGTGTTAAATTCCCTAGAGATACAGCTAAAGTATCTCAGCTGTCTTCAGGATCATGATCCCTGACAAGTAGAGAGGAGGATGAGGCAGCTCTTTACCTCACTGATGTGAAGTAACTTTTCCTCCTGTATGATTAGGATAGGTTTTGTGTCTACTAATAGGATGGCGGCCATTTTGTTTCCTCTGATGAATGCTCCCCAGAGAAAACAAGCCATTATGACTAATGAAAGGTATTTGGGAATATATTTATTATAAAGTAATATTTAAGTATATTCATTTTCCTAATTTCCATAGAACCCCTTTAACTGGGTGAGAGGCATTTGCATCCTTTTCTTCCCAGAATTCCAGAGAAGCATGTATGGGTGCTCTCTCCACCAAGAAAGGTAGTACCCCCAATGCAGAGGGAAAGCAGAGCACAGTACCTTGAGTAAAACTAACACTGGCAGTACAAAAAAACGCCATATAAGCCTAACACTGGCATAAGATGTAAACTCCATGTAAACCTAACACTGAGACAACATGCTAACTTTATGTAAACATTGTCCTGGTCAGATTTGAATCCAGGACCACAACACTGTATAGAATAGTGATAAACAGTGGGCCAGCGTGCTTACTTTTCTGATACCAACTGTCCCTCTGAGAAAAAGCAATTACCCCTTTAGTTACACAGTTAACTGATTTTTCAAATCAGGGAGCTTTCACACGTGAGGCTTAAACCATGGGTACCACTGTGGTTACCACTATTAGCCAGCCTGCACATTTGTTTCGAGAATATGTGCGACTTGGCAATTAGCCGTAACTACAGAGCAGTACCAGTGACTGCACTGTGATCAGAATACAGGAAAGATGAAGAAGGAGGATCACATGGCATTACCCCCCTTGTATGCATTTGCAGCTTTGGGACCTAGTTTTTATTTTTATTTTATTTTTTCATTTTTCTGATCGTCACATTCCAGGAGCTATATCTTTTTTATTTTTCTTTTAATGTAGCTGTATGAGGGCTTGTTTCTTGTGGGACAAGTTTTTAATGGCACAATTTTGGGGTGCATATAACTTAGTGGTTAAAAGGGTTACACCATGATTGATCTAAAAGATTGCACTAATTGTTCTTATTTCAAGCTGGCAGTTTAGATGGCATGTCCTTTCAGCTGTAGCTCTTTTCCTGTAACTGCCACAGCTTCAAACAAAAGATAAAGCTGGTGGCAGTTAAAAATGTAAACTGGGTGAGTGTGACCACCTCAGTGAGGTGGATACAGAAATAAGGAAAAAAATTAATGACAGATGGTGTTATACACATACTTTTTATTGAATAGCTCAGTGGCTATAACAAATTCTTAATAACATGAAATTACAGGTATTTAGTTTGAAATATGTAGAAAATTTTTGATGGCACAACCGCTTGAACTTTTATTAACTCTTTCTGGGGAAGTGAGGGGGGGTGAAAAAAACCGCAATACCATCACTTGTGTCACCAAAAGTCTTTATGTTGTTAATTTTGCAAGATTCAGTTTGCGGCATTAATAACATAATAACTTTAATTTCTGGGTCAGTACAATTACAGTGATACAGAGTGTTTTTTTTTAATGTTTTACTACTTTTTAACAACAAATCCCCTTTTTCTTTTTCCATCACTGTAACCCGTAACTTTTATTTTTCTTTCCATAAGCTGTGTAAAGACTTTGCAGGATGACTTGTAGCTGTCATTGGTATCATTTTGGGGTACAGAAAATGGTTTGATTGTTTTTATTTGACTTTTGGTGGTGAATAAGCAAAAAACAGCAATTCTGCCATTGTGTTTTTTTACAGCGTTCACAGTGTGAGTTTTATTTTTTGTTTTATTTTAAGAATTTAATTTTATTTTATTTTAAGAATTATGTGATAATACCAAATATGTTGACAGGAGTTTATTTTTGCAATTTTTCTATTTTTGAAATGGAAAATGGTCTAATTTTTTTTCCTTGGAGATTTTTTTTATGAAACTTGAATTCTTTATTTACACTTGATAGTCCCACAAGAGGGCTTTGAATATATGCTGTCAGTGGGATACTGACAGCCACTATAACGCAGATAAGGCATATACTGCAGGCAGACCTGAGTGCCTTCATTAGTTCCCTGGCTGCCATGCTACGATATCGGTGTCCCACAATCTCATTTTCGGGTCGCCGATAGATGACAGAGGGAGCCTCCTCCATCAAAACCACTTACATTCCACAGTTTCTATTGACTGCAGGACCAAAAGGATTAAACAGTACAGATAGGCATGTCTGCCAATCTGAACCATTAGAACCAGAACCTGGCTGTCATGCAACAGCCAAGCTCCTGCTCTCCACTGCCCAGGAGACCTGTGCAATGCTTATTCTAGGCTGCTGCAGAAACACAGCACTCTAGAATAACCCAGTAATCACCACAGTAGAAACATGTATTAGCAGTCATTAAGGGTTTAAGATTAATGTTGTCCTCTTATTGTGATCACAGAATATCATCCATAACTTATCAGGGCAATTAGAGCACTATTGATTAGGGTCAAATTTATTCAGACCCAAATGGAATCCAGATCCAATTTCAAGAAATTTATTCATCACCTGTACCTTCCAGAGAGTGGCTAGATGTTATTCAACAGCTGCCCAAGGACAAAGCTGTGTGGAAGTTTACAAATCTATGGAGAGTGGTGGGGAAAAGAATGATGTAGTGCTAAGTTTGATAGGACTCCAGAAGAGACACTAAAGAGACTGCTGCAGCTACGAAAGAAGTTTATATTTCAGCCCAAACCTTTTATTCACAACCATATTGGTCATCCATGATCCTAGGGCTACTTCTGAGTGAGTAAAAGAAGGTTAGGAAGCAGATTCTCCTCTACTTTCTCCAACCACGAGATCTGGAAAGATCTGTGCAAACTAGACATTAAGCATGTTCAGGGGAAAAGCTGTTAAAAATGCTAGATACTAGTCTATATTGTCCAGAAATTATGTACAGTTAGAGTTATTCCTCATGTACACACACTATACTATTGAATAATGCAAAGTTTGTTGAAATGTTAGGTATGCGGTTTTAGTTTCAAAGAGGTTCACCAGGAACATAAGAAGCAAAGTTAATCAATGGTTCTTGGTTCTTGATGAAAAAAAGTTAGTTTTGCAATTAAAAGAAGGAATAATCAGATATTTATTTATTTAGTTATGAAATACAATAGACAATATTGTAAATACTTTACTTTTGTTTAATTGTATATATGTTAAGTATATGTATATTTATGTATGTAGAACTGCCCCATTCTGCTTTATAACACGTGACTTAAATGTTTTGCTCTCATTGTTGGAAAGCAGAATACAAATTTTATATTTAAACATAAGAAAATATGTCAATACAAGACAGGTAAATCATGGTGCAGGCAGCGCCTGTTGCTTCCACTGGGGTCAGTGGTTAGCACTAATATTTTGCAGTACTAGGATCAGAAGTTAGCACTGTTGCCTTGCAACAATGTGATCAGTAGTTAGCATGGTTATCTTTCAGCACTGGGTTCAGTGGATAGAAATCGCAGAACCATGGTCAGTGATCAATACTGTTAGGGAGAGTTCACATCACCGTTTCATTTTACGTTTAAAAGGAAACTGAGCATCAATTATGCACATTTGGAAACCGTTTGAACCATTTCTGAAGAAATCCATTTTTTTTAGACGGAAAAAAGTCTTGCATGCAGAATAAACAGATCTCTGACGGAAATGGCTCAAACAGATTCCAAATGTGCATAATTGATGCACAAGACCTGTTTTTTACAGGATCCTGCTTTTTTTTCTGTTCTTCTGACGGATCAGAAAAATGGAGAATGAAACAGTGACATGAACTCTCCCTTACCTTGCAGAGCTGAGATTAGTGGTTAGAACTTTTGCCTTGTAGCTCCATGGTCAGTGGTTAGCACACTTGTAGAGGTGAGGTTAGTGGCTAGAACTATTGCCTTGGAACACTGGGGTCAGCGGTAGCCCGATTACCTTGCAGCATTGGAGTTTGTGGCTAGAAATGTAGACTTGCAGTGCTTTGGCTCCATTGTTTCAATCTGACCAGGGGCAAATTAACACATGACTAAAAATCAGTATGAGATATGTAAAGTAATAGTGTGAGTGGAACAATGGCTCAGTGGTTAGCACTGTTAACTTTAAGCACAGGATTCTTGGGTTCTAATTAGAGATGAGCGAGCATGCTCGTCCGAGCTTGGTGCTCGTTCGAGTATTATGGTACTCGTAAGTGCTCGCTGCTCGGACGAGTATCTCGCCATGCTCAAGGAAATGGCATCTTCCGCATTTTGCATTTTTGGCGCCTATAAACTCAGCCAATCACAAGCCAGGAGACTCTGCGGTACACCCAGCATCACGTGGGGCCCTTACATGTCGATAGCAGGGGTTGGCTGGCCTGATCAGGTGACCCTGGAATATACTAGTGACTGCCCGCGGTGCTCGGTTCAGATGATGTCTGGATGTCGTTAGGGACAGAGCTGCTGCGTTTCAGGGAGAGTGTTAGGGCCTGGATTTAGTTCTCTGTTAGGCAGGAGTGATCTTAAAAGAAAACAACAGCCCTTCTAAGGGCTACAAGACATTTTTTTTTGTCTCCTGGCTGGGCTGGCTGGCACTAGTAGTGCAGCTATCGCCATATATAACCCTTTTTTTTATTGTTTTATCTCACTGATACAAATCCATTTCATACAGCAGTGTGGAACCATTCTGTGTGTCACAGTTCAGCTGTCCACTCACCACAAACCACAATCCGTATTTTCTGTCCAGGTGACCCATACTGCACGTCACGTAATCAAATACGGTCTTTTGCTTTCACTGATACAGCTACATTACAAAAATCTCTGTGCAACATTTGTCTGGGTTGCAGTCAAAATAGCCACAGTCAGCAGGGGCTGAGTTTGCTCTCTGATAGTTTCTGCACGTCACGTTAAAAAATATATATATAAAAAAAATATAAAAAAAATATATAAAAAAATAGTTTTTTTGTTGTTTTATCTCAGTGATACAAATCCATTTCATACAGCTGTGTGGAACCATTCTGTGTGTCACAGTTCAGCTGTTCAGTCACCACAATCCGTATTTTCTGTCCATGTGACCCATTCTGTACGTCACGTCAGTAAAAAAGGTCTTTTGCTCTCACTTATACAGCTACATTACAAAAATCTCTGTGCGACATTTGTCTGGGTTGCAATTAAGCAGACCAAGTCTGCCTAATCTAATAGTTTCCGTGTAATTGCTCCATACTGCATGGTATGTAATAACATACGTAATTTAGCTCTAACTTATCCACCTATATACAAAGCACAATCCGTATTTTCTGTCCAGGTGACACATTCTGTACGTCACGTCAGTAAAAAAGGTCTTTTGCTCTCACTGAGACAGCTACATTACAAAAATCTCTGTGCGACATTTGTCTGGGTTGCAGTAAAAATAGCCACAGCCAGCAGGGACTGAGTTTGCTCTCTGATAGTTTCTGCACGTCACGTTAAAAAAAAATATATATATAAAAAAAAATATAAAAAAATTATAAAAAATTTTTTTTGTTGTTTTATCTCAGTGATACAAATCCATTTCATACAGCTGTGTGGAACCATTCTGTGTGTCACAGTTCAGCTGTTCAGTCACCACAATCCGTATTTTCTGTCCAGGTGACCCATTCTGTACGTCACGTCAGTAAAAAGGGTCTTTTGCTCTCACTGAGACAGCTACATTACAAAAATCTCTGTGCGACATTTGTCTGGGTTGCAATTAAGCAGACCAAGTCTTCCTAATCTAATAGTTTCAGTGTAATTGCTCCATACTGCACGGTACGCAATAATATACGTAATTTTGCTCTAACTTATCCACCTATATACAAACCACAATCCGTATTTTCTGTCCATGTGACCCATTCTGTATGTCACGTCAGTAAAAAAAGGTCTTTTGCTCTCACTGAGACAGCTACATTACAAAAATCTCTGTGCGACATTTGTCTGGGTTGCAATTAAGCAGACCAAGTCTGCCTAATCTAATAGTTTCAGTGTAATTGCTCTAAACTGCACGGTACGTAATAACATACGTAATTTAGCTCTAACTTATCCACCTATATACAAACCACAATCCGTATTTTCTGTCCAGGTGACCAATTCTGTACGTCACGTCAGTAAAAAAGGTCTGTTGCTCTCACTTAATCAGCTACATTACAAAAATCTCTGTGCGACATTTGTCTGGGTTGCACTTAAGCAGACCAGGTCTGCCTAATCTAATAGTTTCCGTGTAATTGCTCCATACTGCACGGTACGTAATAACATACGTAATTTTGCTCTAACTTATCCACCTATATATACACTTATATACGGAAAATGTTGAACCCCAGGGCTAAGGGTCGAAGACGAGGGCGTGGGCATTCAATTACTGCAGGGCGCAGAGGCCATGGTCCTAGGCAGGGTGAGACAGTACCTGCTGATGAGGGAGCAGGGGAACGCCGCAGAGCTACACTCCCTAGCTTCATGTCTCAACTTACAGGGACACGTGGTAGAGGACTGTTGAAACCACAACAGTGCGAACAGCTGATGTCGTGGATTGCGGACAATGCTTCAAGTAATTTGTCCACCAATCAGTCTTCTACGCAGTCCACCCAGGTTACCCAAGGGAGCACTCCTCTGGCTCCTCCACCTCAACCTCCTTCCCCCCAGTCCGCCCCCTCCCAGGAAAATTTGGAATGCGATCCGGCATACTCTGAGGAACTGTTTTCTGGACCCTTCCCAGAGTCACAAACCACTTCTCAGGTTGCTGCTGACCTCTTTCCCGATGCCCAAGTTTTCCAACTGTCGCAGTCTGTGGGTGATGATGATGATGACAATGTTGACTTAGTGGAAGAAGTGTGTAAAGAGGTGTCGGATGATGAAGAGACACGGTTGTCAGACAGTGGTGAAGTTGTTGTCAGGGCAGGAAGTCCGAGGGGGGAGCAGACTGAGGAATCGGAGGATGACGAGGTGACTGACCCAAGCTGGGTTGATAAGCCGAGTGAAGACAGTGCTTCTGAGGCGGAGGCGAGTGCTGCATCAGAACAGGTTGGAAGAGGCAGTGGTGTGGCCAGAGGGAGAAGCAGGGCCAGAGCTGGTGCATCAGCAGCAACTGTTTCACGTAGTGAAGCTCCCGTGGCGAGGCCTAGATGTTCGCAAGTCTGGAGGTTCTTTAAAGAAAGTGAGGATGACCGACGGACTGTGGTGTGCTACCTGTGCCAAACCAGGATCAGCAGGGGTGCCACCACTACTAGCCTAACAACCACCAGCATGCGCAGGCATATGAGTGTTAAACACCCCACTCAATGGAACCAAGGCCGTTCACCTCCTGCGGGTCACACAACTGCTCCTTCCCCTGTGTCACTCGCTACTTCTGCTAATCAACCCCCTGCCCAGGACCCCGGCACGAGCGCCTCCCGCCGGAAAACCACACCTTCGCCTCCACGATCCTCCACAGCGTCCACCAATGTGTCTCAGCGCAGCGTTCAGCTGTCTTTACAGCAGACGCTCGAGTGCAAGAGGAAATACAGTTCCAGCCACCCACATGCCCAAGCCCTCAACATCCACATCTCCAAATTGCTGAGCCTGGAGATGCTGCCCTATAGGCTGGTAGATACCGAGGCCTTTCGCAATCTCATGGCGGTGGCTGCCCCTCGGTATTCGGTCCCCAGCCGCCACTATTTTTCCTGATGTACCGTCCCAGCCCTACACCAGCACGTGTCACAGAACATCATCCGTTCCCTGACCAACGCTGTTTCTGAGAAGGTCCACCTAACCACGGACACATGGACAAGTGCTGCCGGGCAGGGACACTATATATCACTGACGGCACATTGGGTTAACTTGGTGGAGGCTGGGACTGAGACTGAACCTGGGGCCGTTCACATGCTGCCCACACCGAGGATTGCGGGGCCTACCTCGGTCACGGTCTCTCAGACGTACTATACCTTCTTCTCCGACCCCTCCTCCTCCTCCACCTCCTCCTCCGAATTACCATCCGTGGGCACGGCGCCTTCAGTCGGTAGCTCTAGGCGCAGCAGCAGTGCCGTGGGTAAGCGCCAGCAGGCGGTGCTCAAACTGCTGAGCTTAGGTGACAAAAGGCACACCGCCCAAGAGCTGTTACAGGGCATCACGGCGCAGACCGATGTGTGGCTGGCACCGCTGAACCTCAAGCCAGGTATGGTTGTGTGTGACAACGGGCGTAACCTGGTGGCGGCTCTGCAACTCGGCAGACTGACACATGTGCCATGCCTGGCCCACGTGTTCAATCTAATAGTTCAGCGGTTCCTCAAGACATACCCCAATCTGTCTGATTTGCTCACCAAGGTGCGCCGCATCTGTGCGCATTTCCGCAAGTCGACCACAGATTCTGCCACTCTTAGGGCAGCGCAGCGCCGCCTACAATTGCCCGCTCACCGACTGTTGTGCGACGTGCCCACAAGATGGAATTCGACATTAAACATGTTATCCAGAGTTTACTAGCAGCGCAGAGCGATTGTAGACTGCCAGATGTCAACTTCCACCAGAACTGGTAGTCAGGTCACTCAGATTCCTCAAGTCTACAATGAGGAGTGGACGTGGATGTCTGATATCTGCCAGGTGTTGAGCAACTTTGAGGAGTCAACACAGATGTTCAGCGGCGATGCCGCCATTATCAGCCTCACCATCCCGCTGCTTTGCCTGTTGAAAAACTCACTGCTCAGCATCAAGTCGGATGCTTTGCGCTTGTCACAAGAGACGGTGGAGGAAGATACGTCGCTTGATAGCCAGAGCACCCTCCGGTCTGTTTCTTAGCGCGTATCGGAGGAGGGGGATGAGGATGAGGAGGAGGAGAATGTCGGCGAGACAGTAGAGGGTACCAGTGCTCAGTCCTTAACTCTTGAGCGTGTATGGGCTGAAGAGGAGGACTTGGAGGAGGAGGAGGAAATGGAGAGTCAGGCCAGTGAGGAGAGGGAATTCTTGCGTGTTGGGACTCTGGCGCACATGGCTGACTTCATGTTAGGCTGCCTTTCCCGTGACCCTTGAGTTAGAAGCATTTTTGCCAACACCGATTACTGGGTGTTCAACCTCCTGGACCCCCGGTACAAGCAGAACTTTTCCACTCTCATTCCTGTAGAGGAAAGGAGTATGAGAGTGAATCAATATAAACAGGCCCTGGTGCACAAGCCGAAACTATCCTTCCCATCTGACGCCGCTAGCGGCAGAGGACGTAGTTCTGTGGGCCAACTAGCGGGGGAGAGGAGGCGAGCAGGCAGCTTGTCCAGCACTGGCAGGGGAACGCTCTCCAAGGCCTTTGCCACTTTTATGTCACCCCAGCAAGACACTGTCACCTGTCCCCAGTCTAGGCAGAGTAGGGGGGAGCTGTAAAGGAAGATGGTGAGGGAGTACCTAGCTGACCATACCAACGTCCGTAGCGATCACTCTGCTCCATACAACTACTGGGTTTCAAAGCTGGACATGTGGCCTGAACTGGCGCTGTACGCCTTGGAGGTGCTGGCCTTCCCTGCCGCTAGCGTGTTGTCAGAGCAGGTATTCAGTGCAGCTCGTGGCGTCATCACCGATAAGCGTACATGCCTGTCAACTGACAGCGCTGACAGGCTGATGCTTACTAAAATGAACAAAGCCTGGATTTCACCGGAATTTAAATCTCCTCCGGGGGAAAGAAGCTAAAAATTAACATTACTTATGTATCCGATTTCTCTTCTCTACTCCTCCTACTCCTCCTCCTTGTCGTCTTTGCCTAACGCTGACCAAAAACACGCCATTTTTTAGAGGTCCAACTGGCACTCTTTTACCACAATTTTTCAGGAGGGCCCCCTACAGGCCCTCTCTTCAAACAATTTTTCCGGAGGTCCACCTACAGGCCCTCTCTCCAAACAATTTTTCCGGAGGTCCACCTACAGGCCCTCTCTCTAAACAATTTTTCCGGAGGTCCACCTACAAGCCCTCTCTCCAAACAATTTTTCCGGAGGTCCACCTACAGGCCCTCTCTCTAAACAATTTTTCTTTGCACCTAGTTGGGTGCTTCCCTAACATGTGATGGGTATGTGCCTCGCCTTCTTGGTCTGGGTGAGCACAAATGCCATGAGGTTAACCACCAGGATGTTGCCTGAGAATTTGGGGTAATGGTGGGATTAGGCAGCCTCAGAGGCATCCATGCATGCTGCCCCTGCTGTTTCCTGTCCATTTCCGTGGTGTTTCCATCATTTTCTGATGTTTCCAGGTTTTCACCCAGCCTTCCCTAGGCAGAGCCTTGGTCCCCTGCAAAAATGCTCGAGTCTCCCATTGACTTCATTGGGGTTCATTACTCGAAACGAGCACCCGAGCATCGGGAAAAGTTCGTCTTGAATAGCGAGCACCCGAGCATTTTAGTGCTCGTTCATCTTTAGTTCTAATCTAACAAAGGGCAATATCTGTATGGAGTTTGCATGTTCTCCTTCTGTTTGTGTAGGTTAAATATATATATATATATATATATATATATATATATATATATATATATATATATATATACACTGTATATTAGGTAATAGAATAAGACAGCACTCTAAAGTAAAGGTGATGGACCACGCTTTATTATCCCAGATGCAACGTTTCGGCCTACTCACTGAGGCCTTTCTCAAGCATAGTGACAAGTGCAACCACACGAGTTTAAATAGCCAAAGTAGGCGGGATTACATTGTGGGTGTGTCAAATATTCAATCAAAATACACAAATGCATAATCAATCAAAATCGTGCCATGATACAATAAATAATGTTCCAAAATACATAATATGTGTGCATAATTAGTGAATAAATAAATACATCTCAAAAAACATTGTTAAAATCATATATATAAAACTCATGTGAATAGGGGTTGTCATAGGTTACCATTACATCCTCCGTAAGCTCCACCATGTGTATAGTGTATTTTTTTTTTAAAACACCTGTATCTGTGTATAAAGTTACTTACAGGATCATCAACATAGAGTAAACATGCCCCAATGGATAAACACATTGGCGTGTGAGGTTCCCGTTTAAAGGCGCGCAGGTTCCCGTTTAAAGGCATAAGTGCGCAGGTTCCCGTTTAAAGGCGCGCGTCACTCTCCAGGAAGTACTATTCAACCTGGTGGTCACGTGTCAGGTGTGTCGACGTTGGACCTGGGGTCACATGATGAAGGAGCAGCGCGTCACGTGTATTCTAAACCCTGCAAATGCGCACTAGAATAGAAGTATTTCAAAGTGCACCAAAGTATTTGCGTATGCGTATTAACAATAGTAGACACTAAAACTATGTACAATATAGACACAATTATATAGTGACACATGTAAGTGACGGCACTCAACCCTGCGACCAGATAAATTAAAATCCGGCCTCTGGAACATTAGAAATATATCGGGTTTTATCACACAGAAGTATATGTGATTATTATATGTATAGTATACTTTTTTTTTGAGAATCTTTATTTTCAGTTTAAAGATACACAAAAATCAGTGAAGTAACACCAAGTGAGCAATTCAGTAAAACAAAATAAAGTAAAACATAACAATAAGCTCCACTCATTATATCAGGTACAGTATATCTGGTATATTTTACAAGCTTTAACAAGATGTAAAGATAGCCAGAGTGACATATCATAAGTACGAACGCTTCAGATGTCTGCAAATTGAGGTAAAACATTAAAGCAGTAAGAAATCGCCTCGAAGGTTTAAATATGGACCCTCTTATACCACTCCTGCCATGGTTTCCATTATTTTAAGAAACTTATCATGGGAGAGAGCCTCCCAACTAGAGAGCTCCTCCATCCGGTGGATCTCTTGGACCCTATGTCTTCACTCCCCCAAAGACGGCGGGGCCTCGTCAAGCCAGTGTAGCGGGACAAGAAGTTTCACTGCCATAAGCAACACGAAGGGGTAGGGAGATTGAGCAAACACCAAAGAAGGGGACAAGGTGATCTGCAATGAGCAGATGTCATTAATGGTCTGCTCAATGTCCTTCCAGTAGCTAGCTATTATAGGGCATGACCACCATATATGCCCTAGCGTACCCATTGCCTTGTGGCACCTCCAACATTCACTAGGAAGAACGGGATTAATCTTATGTAGCTGTTCTGGCGTGCGATACCACCTGGTAAGAAGTTTATACGAGTTCTCCTGCATCCTGATGCACCTAGAGATGCCATGAGAATTGGCCAACATTACCTTAGTGTCGGTTTCCGAAAATATAAGGTTTAATTCTTTTTCCCATTGTTTTATAAATGGGGGCTTATCAGCCGCACTACGTTCCAAAATCTTCCTGTAAAATAGAGAGATCAAGCCTCTATTTCCTCTACCAGAAGCAAAGAGAGACTCGTACCATGTGGGCTCATAGTGTGGCCCCACCGACCTGAGGAAGAGGAGACACCTGGCCCTAAAATGTTCAAAGTGTAGAATAGACCACCTACCAACCCCAAACTGTATACAGAAGAACAGGATTAATCTTATGCAGCTGTTCTGGCGTGCGATACCACCTGGTAAGAAGTTTATACGAGTTCTCCTGCATCCTGATGCACCTAGAGATGCCATGAGAATTGGCCAACATTACCTTAGTGTCGGTTTCCGAAAATATAAGGTTTAATTCTTTTTCCCATTGTTTTATAAATGGGGGCTTATCAGCCGCACTACGTTCCAAAATATTCCTGTAAAATAGAGAGATCAAGCCTCTATTTCCTCTACCAGAAGCAAAGAGAGACTCGTACCATGTGGGCTCATAGTGTGGCCCCACCGACCTGAGGAAGAGGAGACACCTGGCCCTAAAATGTTCAAAGTGTAGAATAGACCACCTACCAACCCCAAACTTCTGCTGTAGTTGGAGGAGATCCAGAATTTCCTTCCCTTTAAGCAAGTCCCCAATCACAATCTCTTTAAATGTGTTCCATATATTAAGATCGTCAATATAATCCCAGTCTAGGACATAAGGCAGAAGCCGGACAGGTAGATGTAAGGAGGTGAAGGATTTTAGAAGGCTCATGTCCCCAGCCAAAGAGTGCCAGGTCAACGCTGCCCCCATCACAGATATAGGAAGCCGCGTGGAGAGTTGCGAGGAGAGCAAGGGAGATTTAGGTATATACCAAAATATGGCCACATCTGCAGGGCTTAAATAGTGTAAAAGTACCTGACAGCCTAGTTTGGATCTATTAGGACTTATCAGCTCAGAATGAAGCCTAAGCTGAATAGCCCTATAGTAAGTGAGAACATCCGGTAGACCGAACCCTCCCAGCCTCTTAGGCAGTATCAGTGTCTTATAAGCAACCCTGGGCTTAGAATTTTTCCATATAAACTGTGAGAGTGATCTCCTAACTGCTAAGAGAAAACTATGGGGTAAATAGACCGGAGCGTTTTGTAACAAATATAAGAGTTTGGGAACAATATATGTTTTTAGGAGATTTTTCCTCCCCATCCTTGTCATATATGGTATCTCAAGTTCTTTTAGCTGCATTTGGATGTCCCTGAGAAGGAGGGGGGGTAATTGAGCTTGTATATATCAGCTGGATCTTTAGAGATCTTAACGCCTACATACGTCATGTCTGAGGAGACCCATTGAAACGGGTATGATGAGGCCAGAGCTGACACCCCGAGATGAAAAACATTGACCCCTAGAGCCTGGCATTTGGCCAGATTGATCTTGAAGTTGGAGAGGTGCCCAAAGAGATCGAATAGCCGCAACAAAGCCGGGAAGGCTACATCAGGATTCTTGAGGAACAGCATGATGATGATGGATTCCACCAATAGTAAGGCCTTCAATTTCACTGTCTTGTCTCATATGTTGCATTAGTGTCTCGATGCATAGAATAAACAGGGAAGGGGATAGGGGACATCCCTGCCGGGTGCCATTTCGAATGGCAAAAGAGGGGGATAATGTCCCATTGACTCTTACCTTGGCATTAGGGGCAGAATATAAGGCCATGACCGCTGAAATGAACCGAGGCTGAAAACCAAACTTCAATAGGGTTCTTTCCATATAGAGCCAATCAACCCGGTCAAAGGCCTTCTCCGCATCCGTGCGCTTCACATACTCCAAGATTTGGATTACCCGGAACGTACTATCTCTACTTTCTCTACCTTTTACAAACCCAGACTGTTCCAAAGAGATCAAGCATCGAAGCAGAGGCGATAACCTATTAGCCAAGATCTTGGACCACAGCTTCATATCAACATTTAGGAGTGATATAGGCCTATAGCTAGATGGTTGAGCTGTGTCTTTTCCCGGCTTTGGCAGAACCACTATATGTGCCTCCAAAGCCTGTGGCATAGGTGTAACACCATCTAAAAAAGAGTTAAAAAGGTCGACCAGGTGAGGCCCTAGAGCGGAAAAGAATTTCTTATAATATGCAACTGTCAACCCGTCCAGGCCAGGACTCTTCCCCGAAGGTGTAGAAAATAAGGCTGTTTTAACTTCCTCTATAGCGACAGGCGCCTGTAAAGCCTCCGTCTCTTCCTCAGATAACTTAGGGAGGTGTAACTTTGCCAAAAAGTTATCAATTGCTTCTTTCCTAGTATCTGACTCCGTTCTAGATTCAGCAGGGCGTAGATTATATAAGTCTGCGTAGAATGAGGAGAAAACAGACGCTATCTCTTTGGTTCCAGATCTCAATTCACCAGAACGGTCAATGATATGAGAGATTTGGAGCTGATCCATTCTTTTCCGCACTAGGGCAGTCATTATCTTGTTTCCCTTCTCCCCATGAGCATAATGTTTGTGTTTCAGCCTAATGTACGCTCCAGCAGCCTTGCCATTCAGAACATCTTTAAGATCGGATCTCAGGGTGATAAGCTCTCTAAAGTTATCTACAGCCAACGATCTCTTATGGACCCCCTCCAGCCTAGAAATCCAGGCCAAAAGTTCTGTAATTTGTTTCAATTTCTGTTTCTTACGAAACGAACCCAAGGATATCAGCTCCCCCCTCAGAACGGCCTTGTGGGTCTCCCATACGCAAGCTGGGCTAATATCAGCTGTCTTGTTTAGCTCGAAAAACTGTCTGATTGTGTCCAATATAGAAGAGACGTCCTTAGCGGACTCCAAGAGGTTTTGATTAAGGCACCATGTCCATTCCCTCCTTGGTAAAGAGGAAAAAGCTATGGTGCAAGTAATATGGGCATGGTCCGAGGTAGTAATACAATGTATGTCCTCATCTAAGACCCCAGGGAGGCAACTTTCGCTAATTAAAAAGTAATCCAACCGCTGGTATGACCTATGCGGATTAGAGTAAAAGGTGAAATCCCGTCTGTCAGCGTGAAGCAAACACCAGACATCACAGACCCGCAGATCAGCTAAAGAGATCTTAAGGCTTTTCAATGCTCTATATGAAATAGCAGATCTGTGGGACGAGGTGTCCAGTAACGGATCGAGGGTTAAATTTAGATCACCACCAATTAGCAAGATGCTAGATGAAAAGGAGGAGATAATGGCCAAGGTGTGTTTAAGCCAAGCTACCGTTTTAACATTAGGAGCATAGACATTGCAAAAGGTAATGGCTATATTCCCAAGTAGACCTCGTAGCAAGAGTTACCTCCCTTCAGGGTCGGCAAGTTCAGCAGTTTTGATAAACGGTACATCTCTATGAAACGCAATACTAACACCCCTGGACGCTGACCTGTCATAGCAAGCATGGTACCAGTGATGGTAATGTGATTTGGAGACATTTGGAATTTTCCCTTCTTTAAAGTGAGTTTCCTGAAGCATAATAACATCCGCATTAGCCTGTTTCAATAACTGCAGTATGCGACTGCGTTTAACCGGGGAATTACATCCATTAACATTGAAAGAGGCTAACGTGAGGCGGTATACATCAGTCAGCGCCATTTCATATAGTTAAGTAATATTTTGTTAACAAATCCTGACAGTAGCTTGTCTTGCTTATAGCCATCCCAATAAAATAGTGGAGCAACAAGTAAAACATGAAAAAGCAAAACAGTGACATAACAGAAAACCAACAAAAAGAATGGTACATCAAAGCACTTCATAGGAAGT
>ONZH01022909.1:0-45575 GCA_900303285.1 Rhinella marina
TTAGTGGGGTGTTTCTTCTTCAAAATGCTTGTGCATGCTACTTGTGGTCAGGTTCTTTTTGTTGACTCCCTTCTAATCTTGGTGTGGCACAGTTTGCACACAGCTACCCGTCGATCGCCCTCTTCATCCCTAAAATACTCCCAAACTACAGAGTATCGAGCTTTGCGCACTGGAGCTTGACCCCTGGGAACACTTGGGGAGGTAGTAGCTCGGGCCCTGCTTCTCCCTCTGCCCAGCCCACTGCCTCTCCCAACCAGTTGTGGTGCTGATGTTGCCTCACACTCAGAATCGCTTTCTTCCTGTGCCTGATCCACCCAAGTTGGATCTGTCCCCTCATCATCACCCATCTCTTCCTCAGAGTCCCCACTCTGACTTACTTCCCTGCCAACTACCTCAACCCCTGACACCTGTGTCTCGCCATCGTCCACCATCTCCTCAGATGCCACCGGTAAATCCCCACCCTCATCACCCTGAGACTGCACCAGCTCTTGCGAATCGGGGCAGAGAATCTCCTCCGGTAGCACATCAGGGAAGGGTTCACTGTAGAGTTCCAGTGAGTAAGTCTCCACATGAGATTGGACCGTGGAGGATCCAGGCTGGGGAGAAGGAGGGCGAGGTGGAGGATTGACAGGTCCACTGCCCTGGCTGTCATGAGTGGACTGGCTGAAAGATGGGGCAGTAGACATATGGCTGGACGCGCTCTCCACCATCCATTTCAGCACATTCTCTTGCTATTGGGGGTCGCTCAAAGGTGTACCCTGCGGCCCTGCAAGCTTTTGCAGAAAATCAGGCATCTTGAATTGACGTCTTTCAACTGCTCCCACAGCAGCAGGCACAGTGTCATCCCGCACACTACCACGTGCACCACCTCTGCCCACCACACCAGTTCCACGCCCATGTCTCCCACCTCTACCACCTTTACCCTGGTGTTCTCCATTCTTTATATATATATATATATATAAATATATATATATATATATATATATATATATATATATATTGTGGTGATGTGTGTAGTAATGTGAGGTGTGGGGCGTGTATCTCGCCTGGTTTGTCAGTTCAGCCAGGTGAGAACTGGAAATCCAAAAGTGGTATAGCTTCAGCAAGCATAGTTGCTGGAGCTGAGTTTTGTTTAATGTTGCATGGGCTGGATTTCTTTGGCTGGGAGACAGGTTGGAAGTGGGAGTCTTCCAGTCCACACACCCTAATCCGTCACAGGTTTTCCCTGGTCCCAGGTGAGGCCAGCTGGATTGGTCAGGCAGGGATAAGTTGACCTGCACTGTGTGTTAGAGAGAGGGAGAGGGCCCCAGGGAACAGACATGGAGAGGGCCCCTTTGGCTCCAGCCAGCAGGGCTGGGGGCCACAAGGCTGAGGAAGCCTGGAGGGAGAAAGGCTGAGGAGGCCTGAGAGGTGAGAGTCTGTGGAGGCTCTGTGTGTGTGGTCTTAGCCAGGAGGGCTGAGGGGCCACAAGCAGTGGCGTACCGCCAATGTAGGCAGACCACGCCACTGCTATGGGGCCCGCGGCACAGGGGGGCCCAGTCGGAGCGCAAGGCCACGCCCCCCTTACATTGTCTGATCTGCAAGCCAGCGCGGGCCCCTGGTTTCATAAACAGACATAGGCAGCAGTCAGCAGACCCAAAGCCCGTGCGGCGCGTGCGGCAAAATGTGGCGCCCATCATAAGTTACCCGACCCCCCCAGCCCCCACCTGACCTGAACGGCGCTGCGGCTGACCTTTTTATGATCCATCCATTCTGGCTCTGCGTCTGCTGCGCTAGCCAATCAGCATTTAGCAGTGTGTAAAGACCCTGCTGCTGATTGGCTGGCAAGCAGCAGGCTGCACCCAGCCGGAACAAGATATGTACCACCACCACACAGGATGGCCGTCAGTCACCAACTCACCTGCCTCAGACTCAGCCACCTGTCAGGCCCCCGTCACTATCCAGTCTCAGGGCACTGGGACACAGTGCTAGGAGGACTTCAGGATCACATCAGGATTGGAATTGGAACCGCAAGGTTGGAATTACTTGGGTTAGGTATTCTTGGGGAGGGCAGCAGCAGGAGTTTCTTGGTGGCACAGGCACTGTAGGCTCATATAATACTCAGGACAGTGTAACCCCTTCCCCACAGCCACAGGACAGTGTATAAATTTCAAATTGCCCACTAAGCAGCTGGGAAGAAGTTAATGCCCCCAAAATGCCCAGGTGCCCCTGCCAGGCACCTTACATACCTCACTCCCTGGGCCCTGCACCCCCAGTGCTGATGCCGCCACTGTACTGCTAAATTCACACATCCGTGGAGCATGGTCCAGGACTGTCCGTGAAAACCCGGACCGTGCTCCTGAGGGCAGGAGCGCACGGCGTTGCTATGGCGCTGTGCGCTTCCTGAGGCTGCCGCTGTACAGCGGTACGCTGTCCACACTCGTATCACTGTACAGCGGCGGTCTCAGGAAGCGCATGGCGCGATAGCAACCAATGACGCTGTGCGCTCCTGCCCTCAGGAGCACGGTCCGGGTCCTCAAGGACCGTGCTCCACGGACGTGTGAATTTAGCCTTATGTGGATAAAAACCTCCAGCAATGTGGGGGCACAGTCAATAGCAGGCCACGAAGGGAACGAGCCTCCCTAGAATTGCGGGTGAAGCTAAGAAGGCTCATTTCTGGCACGGCCTGCTATTAGCTGCACCCCCCCCCACCGGGCATAAGTGTTATCTGTTTGCGGTGCCTGGACATTTTGGGGGGGCATAATAGGGGTTACATAACCCCTTTAACCCTTTCAGCCCCGGAGGTTTTTTCGGTTTTGTGTTTTCATTTTTAGTTACTGCAAAAAAGTTGGTTAAAAAAAAATAAAGATTTTGTTTTTGTTTTCTATAGGTCATGTACACATTTCTTTATTGGGGGTGTGGCAGGGGAGGAGCCAGGGCAGGATGTGGGATGGGCCAGGGTAGTAGGCGGGGTTAGGGGGCCCAATTGAGATTCTTGCTATGGGGCCCCATGATTTCTATGTACACCCCTGGCCACAAGGCTCTGTGTAGCCTGGAAGTTTGGGGGGCCCAGGGACCCTAGGAGAAGAGGGTCACACGGTCATAGTCGGGAGGACTATTGGACCATCTCCCCCCAAAGGATACGGTTGGAGTCACAGCCAGGAGGCTGCTGGACAGAACGGCTGAGGAAGCCGCACTTAAAAGCTGTGTGTGAACAGCGTATGTATTTAGGTGAGTTAGCTGAACTATGTTTAGTCAGAGCCCAGCCGGGCAGGTGTTGTTTTTATGATTTGTTTTGGTGTGCTGGTGCCAATAAAACGGAGTTGGACCTGAAAATCCCTGTGTTGTGAAGATATTGTGTGATGTCGACCCCCTGAGAGGATACGATCCCTTACATATGGTGGAGGATGAGGGCATGTTGATGCCAAAGCGGGCATGTTGATGCCACCAAGGCATGTGTCTGTGCAAAGAAGGCACAATGTTGTTGCTTGGGGCAACAGAAAAGTGAAAAGAAAGTGTTGCTAGGAGCAACGGCATGGAAAAGAGCAGGTGCTGCTCAATGTTGCTGTGTTCCTGTGTTAAAGGGCCAGAAGCCTGTTTGTTTGGAAAAAGCTGCAGCTGCTAATCCGAACACTTCTGCGGTGTGGCAAGTAAAGCTTGCTGAAATTTAAAGGGCCAGTAGCCCATGTGAGAGAGACTGTAGTGTTGGAAAAAATTTTTTGTGAAGGTCACTATGATGGCGGGTGTCGCTGTGCAAAGTTCATATAGTGCCCGTGAGCAGCTGATAAAGCAGCTGATGCAGGACTGTGCAATGAAGGATTCTTTAATCAGAAGAGCTGATAAAGAAAAGGAAAGGTCCTGTGAGATGGTGATTGGGGGAATCCCACTGGGGGTTACGCTAGATTCCCGCCAACGAGTGTCTCGGGTGATGCCCGATTTTCTGGAGAGGGGGCCAGAGACAGAGACCGCAGTGTCTCTAACCTTTGAAAAAGACTATAGTTCTGTGCAGTGGGAGCTACTAAAATGTGAGACCCTGGAGGTGGAATTCGTGCTGGGCACAGACTTTCCGTGGTTTCAGCAGCTATGGAGTGGAGAGAGTGCTTTGAATGGTGCGACTAGAGAGTCTGAAGGAAAAGTCGGCAACCAAGGCGTTTCCCATGGCAACCACGGGATTGAGGAGTCGATATGTGATCCTGTGTCCAGGAACCAGGGGCTGGAGGTTCCCAAGTTCCCGAGGAAGGAGGCGGACCTCAGTGGAGATGTCCCTGGAGAAACAGCGCCCTCATCTACTGGGTGTGTCGATACCATGACGGCGTTTGGTAAGACCGTTCCTGTTTGCGCGTGTGACATAGATGATGTGATTTGTGGTGATAGCCAGCGGCAGTCGCTACCTGCCGAGCCAGTAAGTGTCATGACACTGGGACTAGAGACTGCGACAAAAATGTGTGATATTGTGGTAAATGGCAGTCCAGTCCAAGCGTTGCAACGATGCAAGGAGCCAGTTGAGCCTGGTACATGGCGGCTTGGCTGCTGGGGACTATGTGTTGGACAAACACGTGAGTGTGATGAACATTCATGGGAATAGCAGAGACTATCCTGTGGCTATCGCGGAGTGCGAGACTCAAGTCGGAACTGAGACTTATGAATTTGATGTTGCAAATAGGCTCATGCATGATGTAATGTTGGGCTGTGATTTTCCCTTGTTCTGGGAGTTGTGGGGAAATGGAGACACTTCTGCAGAAAGTGGTGAAAATCCTGCAGAGCCTGTACCTGTCCCTTTAAATGCAGGTGTAAGGGAGATGCACATTGAATACAATGGTTTAGGTGAAATGACCATTGAAAGCAATGGTGCAGATGAGGTACAGAATGAACATGTGATATTATTTGAAATGCATAATGAAAATGTGGGGTCAGGTGAAATGTGTGATGATGATGATGACACCCCTTTTCCTTTGCAGGTGGTGATTGGGGAAGAAGCTCCCCCGGTTGGTAAAAACGTATGTGATGTGAAAATGCTAATTGATGTTGATAGCACAGAACTGAGGGAAAGCGTGTGTTCACCCCCACAGGTTTGAACAGAGGGGGGGATATGTGGTGATGTGTGTAGTAATGTGAGGTGTGGGGCGTGTATCTCGCCTGGTTTGTCAGTTCAGCCAGGTGAGAACTGGAAATCCAAAAGTGGTATAGCTTCAGCAAGCATAGTTGCTGGAGCTGGTTTTTGTTTAATGTTGCATGGGCTGGATTTCTTGGACTGGGAGACAGGTTGGAAGTGGGAGTCTTCCAGTCCACACACCCTAATCTATCACAGGTTTTCCCTGGTCCCAGGTGAGGCCAGCTGCATTAATCAGGCAGGGATAAGTTGACCTGCACTGTGTGTTAGAGAGGGAGAGCGCCCCAGGGAACAGACCTGGAGAGGGCCCCTGTGGCTCCAGCCAGCAGGGCTGGGGGCCACAAGGCTGAGGAAGCCTGCAGGGAGAAAGGCTGAGGAGGCCTAAGAGGTGAGAGTCTGTGGAGGCTCTGTGTGTGTGGTCTTAGCCAGGAGGGCTGAGGGGCCACAAGGCTCTGTGTAGCCTGGAAGTTTGGGGGGCCCAGGGACCCTAGGAGAAGAGGGTCACACGGTCATAGTCGGGAGGACTATTGGACCATCTCCCCCCCAAAGGATATGGTTGAAGTCACAGCCAGGAGGCTGCTGGACAGAACGGCTGAGGAAGCTGCACTTAAAAGCTGTGTGTGAACAGCGTATGTATTTAGGTGAGTTAGCTGAACTATGTTTAGTCAGAGCCCAGCCGGGCAGGTGTTGTTTTTATGATTTGTTTTGGTGTGCTGGTGCCAATAAAACAGAGTTGGACCTGAAAATCCCCCGTGTTGTGAAGATATTGTGTGATGTCGACCCCCTGAGAGGATATGATCCCTTACAATATATATATGTCTATATAAGTATAGGATGTATGAAGTTAGCTTACACACGTGTGCACAAAATGCTATTATGCACGCACAATACGCACCACAGTATACACACTATACTAATGTACGTATCAGCTTTATATAGAATAGATGCCTTACAGTATCACACACTATATGACACTGTGAGAGCACCTAATGTAGGATATACAGCACAGATTACAGCAAGCAACACTGGAGGGTATTCTGTATCTGTAGGGTCAGACAATGACTCTACAGACTGCAGTATATTTCTGCTGGGCTGCTTGCAGAAATATGATTTGCACTTCTGTAGTTGGATTATAGTCTTGAAAAAGACTTTTGGGTCACAAATGCAGTTCCCTGCCGAATAGAAACAAATATTCTCCTATTTTGCACGCTTTCACTATCCCTATCACACGCACACTCTTTCCCTCTCCTAAAACCACAAGGTGTGTGATACGAGCCCCAGGCGTACGCATATATATAATAGCACATCACCTGATGCAGGCAGCCAATCACTCCTAGACACGTAGAAAAGGTAGTAGGTCATGGCAGGAGGTCCCCCAGGTTTCCCTCCATGTTTATTGGCTAAGAAATAGATGCTAAACATGCAGGGAGGAGTTTTAAAAAAAACACGAATTTCACATACTACTCGGCCAAGTAACGAATACTTACGAGTACGCAAGTATCCGTGCGGATAACGAATCTTTACGAATATATTTGCTCATCTCTAGTCATAATCTCTTGAGAGTATACTATACACCACCACCATTCTTGGATATGACATTGATATGAATAGGATCAAGAGTATTGCATACAGAAAAATACTACACCTTAATGGATGTATAAATAATAATTAGCTCACTACAGATCATTCTTTTATGCTTATAAGTATTTATTTCTACTTGTGCTATGGATGTTTTTAAAACTGTGAGGACCCAGAGGTGGACATTTGGACCAGGACACGTGTACATGAAATTTCACAAATCAAGTTTAGATACTATAATGTATATTTTGAATGATTACAATTTTTGATTGTTTTTTATTAATATATGTTAATATATTGGGTAAAGATTTATTGGAGAGCCAACTTTTTATACATTATATCGGTCATGTGGTCATGTGAAATGGCATGCTAATCATAGCCCACCACATGTATGTGCTGATCATAGTCATTGTGGTGACGCCGCTACAGCAGGCGGGACCTCTCTTGTAACATGTTTTCCCTGGACAACACATTATCAAATAGCATTATAAACAGATGAGGTGGATACCCCCCAAACAATTGCCGCAAAGGACAGTAAAGACTTCTAAACTTATACTAAGAACTTTTATCCATTTGCAATATTATACATTTCTTTAATCCCAAAAACACTTTTAATGGTGACCAATTTACAGTTGTGATAAAACAACTTATTGAAACGATTATCAAGTAGAATAAATTGAATCCATTACAAATATTATAGATGTCTGGAAACTCTTTGCAGTTCTGTTCCAGTAATGAGGTAAGATAAATAGCTCATGCAGGTGAGCAAAATATGATTCTCCATAGAACATAATAGAAAGGGATATCATGGCCAGCCAGGGCTGAAAATGGCACTTATTCATACTATACAATCCATTAAATTAGGTCAATGTGCTTTAAAACTGAAGTGTAGCTCAGAATTATTTCTATACCACTGACAATGACATCAGTATAAGGCAGAAAAAGAACTTTATTTGTCTTACTTAAAATGATATATGGAGCACTTGTCTGTTTATTCCACAGCAAACAGCTCTGCAAAAACACCATCAATGCCCCAGAGAGCTGCCAGTGATAGCAATAAGTTTCTTAAGTAGATCTCTCAAGTGAGTTAATGCCTACCAGGTATCCATTATTCTAAATTCAAAGAGCTTTCTTTAAATAATGTTACACGGAGTACAGCTCATTCTAACATAAATTGTGTCACAATAATGGCATTTTTGAAATAGGTAAGCATGTATTTCTAATACAAAAGGAAACTTTCTGAAAAGGAGAGCAATCAGTAAATTGGCTTCATAATCAAATGGGACCTCAGTTAAGTTGAACTTTGATAGATTCAGCAGAGATCAGGCAAATCCCAGTTAACAGTATCCTGTATAATAATGCTATAGACTAGCATCAGCATCCCTAAAGTCGCAATTACCTTGGTTTTACAGATAAGTTCAGCTTACGTGGTGTCAACCTATGTACTACAGTGTGATGTCCTCTAAAGCCAGTTATTTTATCATATGGAGACTTTTTGTCACGCGAGGTCGGCGTCGTGCTCCCTCTGCACGACATCGCCAGACCTCTCCGCCCCCCTAGAGACGAGCAATAGGGAATTGAAGTGCTGGTCTTGTCAGCCAGCACTTCATGAGTTAATTCTCTGTTTGGGTTTAGCCATGTGGTGCTGATCACACCACATGGCTACTTTGCATATTGTTTGGACAGCTTGCTCCGCCTCAGGTCATGTGATGCTGGCCACATCACATGATCCTGGGTGGGCTATTTAAAGATGGCAACTGCCTCACTCAGATGCCTGTGATTAGTTTATACTTTTGATCAGTGCTTGGTGCGACCTTGTGTTTTGGATTTGCTATTTGGACTCTGACTTTGGACTTGGACTTGGACCTCTCTTCTCTTGACCCCTGGTATTTACGCTATCTCCTGTGTTTGACCCGGCTTGCTGACTACTCTATCATTGTGTTTGTTCCGTCTGTGTTTTGTCTCTCCCTGTGTTCCCTTTCCCTCCCTCTGCACTTACCCAGTATAGGGAACGTCTTCGTGGTTGTCCGCGGCCGCCTAGGGCCGTTTGAGGCAAGTAGGTAGGGAAAGAAGGGGGTTTCAAGTACAGGGCACACCTTCCCTTGTCTCCCCCGTGACAGAATCACAGGCCGTATCATATGGAGCAATTGCGGGTGCTCACGGACCAGGTTCAGGTATGGCGCAGATGATCCAGGACCTGGCCGAGAGGCTCCTACATCAGGAGCAGCTACAACCTGCACTAGTAGCGGCTCCCTCCACATCTAACCCCATTGTGGAACCTCATGTTAAATTGCCGGATCGGTTTTTGGGGAACCGGAAAACTTTCCGTTCCTTTAAGGAGAGCGTAAAATTGTATTTTCGCTTACGTCCTCACTCCTCGGGTGCCGAGCAGCAGCGGGTAGGAATAATTATTTCCTTGCTGCAAGGTGATCCGCAGGAATGGGCCTTTTCTTTACCGCCTGACTCCCCAAGCTTGCAGTCTGTGGAAGCATTTTTCAGGCCTTAGGCCTATTATATGAGGAGCCTGACTTGACTTCTGTAGCTGAGGACTCAGCTCAGAGACATTCGGCAGGGTAACCGTCCAGTAGAGGATTACTGTGCTGAGTTTAGAAAGTGGTGTGTTTCCTCTGGATGGAATGACCCTGCTTTGAGAAGCCAGTTTAGGGTGGGGCTGTCTGACCATCTTAAGGACTTACTTGTCAGTTACCCTACTCCTGACACCCTAGAGGCGGCCATGACACTAGCCATTAAACTGGATCGTCGAGTGAGGGAGAGACGGAGGGAACGTTCAGATATTCCTCAGGGTGTCGTCCTGCCTGAATCCCCTCTTCTGAGTCCACCTTCTACCAGGGTCCCGGAGGAGTCCATACAGTGGGGAGGAACTTTGAGAGATCAGAGACGCTTGAATGGAACCTGTTTCTACTGCGGTGAGACGAACCACTGGCTCCAGGCAATGCCCGAAACTTCTGCCCTCTAGAGAGCTTTCTGCCGGAAGTAAGGTAACCCCAGCGGTGGTAAGGAGGAAAGTATTATTACCTATCTCCATTGCGTACAACCAACTCAGGGGGTCCGGTAAGGCTTTTGTTGATTCTGGTTCTGCCATTAATTTTATTGATTTTGATTTTATACAATCTGTGGGGATTTCCGCTAGTTCCTTTAAGGAAGGTGATTGAAATTATCGCACTGGATTCCACTCCATTGAATAATGGGAGAGTGGAGTTTTGTACTCCTGAGGTTGTATTAACTGTAGGAATTACCCATACCGAGACTTGTTCCTTCCTTGTATTAAAGGATTTTACCTGCCGACCTTGTTTTAGGTCTGCCATGGTTACAGGACCACAACCCTGTGATCAACTGGTCGGTAGGTGAATTGGAAAAATGGGGAATGAATTGTGACAAATGTTGTAAATCAGTATTGCTGTTTGGAGGTACCACTGAGTCTCTTTCCTTGCCCAAGTATATCGGCGATTTTTCGGACGTTTTTTCCATGTCCGAGACTGAGTTCCTCCCTCCTCACCGGCAATATGATTGCGCCATCGACCTTATTGAGGGATCCAAATATCCCAAAGGTCGCATTTATAATCTCTCTACTCCTGAACGTCAGTCCATGAGGGATTATCTCAAGGAGAGTCTGGCCAAGGGTCACATCCAGCCTTCAGTTTCTCCCATGGGGGCAGGTTTTTTCTTTGTTGGTAAAAAGGATGGAGGATTGAGGCCCTGTATCGATTACAGGGAGCTCAATAAAATCACTGTTAAAAACAGATACCCGTTGCCCCTTATTCCTGACTTGCTGAATCAGGTCCAGGGGGCCTGTTGGTTCACCAAGCTGGATTTGAAGGGGGCATACAACCTAATCAGGATTCGTGAGGGGGACGAATGGAAAACTGCTTTTAATACCCCGGAAGGTCATTATGAGTACTTGGTAATGCCTTTTGGGTTAAGTAACGCTCCGGCAATTTTCCAAAACTTTGTCAATGACATTTTTAGACCATTTATTGGGAAATTTGTAATTGTCTATATTGATGACATCCTGATTTTTTCTGCAGACTGGGAAAGTCACGTATCTCACACCAGGCAAGTGCTGGAGGTGTTGCGTGAAAACAAGTTGTTCGTTAAAGGGGAGAAGTGTACCTTGGTGTTCAGGAAGTGGCCTTTTTGGGATACATTCTCACCCCTTTTTCTTTCAAAATGGACCCAGTTAAAGTACAGGCCATTGTGGATTGGGTGCGACCTTCCTCTTTGAAGGCGCTCCAGCGATTTCTGGGGTTTTGCTAATTTTTATCGTAAATTTGTCAAAAATTTTTCTGTGGTAGCCAAACCCATTACGGATTTGACTCGCAAGGGGGCTGATCTGGTCAATTGGCCCCCTGCAGCTATTGAGGCCTTTGAAAGGTTAAAGCAGTGTTTTATGAATGCTCCTGTGTTGGTCCAGCCTGATCAAAGTAAGCCTTTTGTAGTTGAGGTGGATGCGTCTGAGGATGGTGTGGGGGCTGTACTGTCCCAGGGGTCTTCCACCTTAACTAATCTTATGCCATGCGCCTTCTTCTCCCGCAAGTTCTCTCCTGCCGAGAGGAATTATGACATTGGTAATAGGGAGTTACTTGCAATCAAGTGGGCATTTGAGGAATGGCGTCATTTTTAGAAGGGGCAGTTCACCGCATTACGGTCCTCACGGATCATAAGAATTTAATGTTTTTAGAATCGGCTAAGCGATTGAATCCTAGACAGGCGAGGTGGGCTTTATTCTTTACTCGTTTTGATTTTTGTGTTACCTTCAGACCCGGGAGCAAGAACGTTAAGGCCGATGCCTTATCCCGAAGTTTCAAGGCGTATCAGCCTCCTGACGTCCCTCCTGAGCCCATCCTGCCAGCTGATATCATCGTGGCCGCTACCTCATCTGACCTCGCTTCTGAAATCTCGGCAGGACAACATCTTGCTCCCATTGGTACCCCCAATGACAAATTGTTTGTGCCGGCTCATTTGCGATTGCAACTGCTGGGTGAGTGCCATAATTCTGTTTTGTGTGGACATCCTGGCATCAATGCCACCAAGGAGTTGGTCTCTAGGCAGTATTGGTGGCCGTCAATCTCCAGAGATGTTCATGCTTTTGTAACTGCGTGTAACACTTGTGCCAGGTCCAAGAATACCAAGACACGACCTATGGGTGAGTTACATCCTTTACCCATACCTAGTAGACCTTGGTCACATCTGTCCATGGACTTTATCACGGACTTGCCGTGCTCTGAGGGTAAAACCGTGATATTTGTGGTGGTTGACAGATTCAGCAAAATGTGTCATTTTATTCCTCTGTGTAAATTACCCTCTGCAAAGGTCTTGGCGTCCGTGTTCATGGATAATATTGTCAAACTGCATGGTGTTCCTGAGAATATCGTTTCTGATAGGGGAGTACAGTTTGTGTCTAGGTTCTGGAGGGCGTTCTGTAATAAGATTGGTATCTCTTTGTCCTTTTCATCAGCCTTTCATCCGGAGACCAATGGTCAGACTGAACGTCTTAACCAATCCGTTGAGCAATATCTCAGATGTTATGTTTCTGATAACCAACATGTGTGGGCCAGATTCCTGTCTCTGGCTGAATTTGCAATTAATAATCGTGTTAATTCATCCTCTGGGATGTCGCCGTTTTTCTGCAATATGGGTTTTCATCCACGCTTTGGCTCCTGTTCCCCATCTGCGTCGGTTGTCCCAGAGGTCAATGATTTTTCTCAAGAACTGTGCACAGTTTGGGCACAGGTTCAGTCGAACCTGGAAAAGGCCCAAGGAGTTCAAAAAGCTAAGGCTGATAGAAAACGTTCTAAGGGTGTGAATTTTAAGGTTGGGGATAAGGTATGGTTATCGACTAAAAATCTCAACATGAGGGTACCATCCTACAAGTTTGCACCTCGCTTCATTGGTCCTTACAGGATCACCAAGGTGATCAATCCGGTTTCTTTTAGGTTATGTTTACCCGACTCCCTTCGTGTTCATAATGTTTTTCATGTGTCTTTGCTCAAACGTTATGTTGCTCCCGTTGGTCCTGAGGAACAGTCTCCTCCTCCGGTTGAGGTAGCAGGACAAATGGAGCATGAGATTGCCAGAATTGTGGATGTGAGAAGGGTCCGGAATTCCTTCCAGTACCTCGTACATTGGAAGGGGTTCGGTCCTGAGGACAGGTCTTGGGTACCGTTGACCAGGATGCATGCAGACTCGCTCATCCAAAAGTTCCATCTGCAGCATCCCGATAAGCCTGCTCCCGCTGGTAAGGGTCCGGTGGCCCCTCGTGAAGGGGGGGGGTACTGTCACGCGAGGTCGGCGTCGTGCTCCCTCTGCACGACATCGCCAGACCTCTCCGCCCCCCTAGAGACGAGCAATAGGGAATTGAAGTGCTGGTCTTGTCAGCCAGCACTTCATGAGTTAATTCTCTGTTTGGGTTTAGCCATGTGGTGCTGATCACACCACATGGCTACTTTGCATATTGTTTGGACAGCTTGCTCCGCCTCAGGTCATGTGATGCTGGCCACATCACATGATCCTGGGTGGGCTATTTAAAGATGGCAACTGCCTCACTCAGATGCCTGTGATTAGTTTATACTTTTGATCAGTGCTTGTGCGACCTTGTGTTTTGGATTTGCTATTTGGACTCTGACTTTGGACTTGGACTTGGACCTCTCTTCTCTTGACCCCTGGTATTTACGCTATCTCCTGTGTTTGACCCGGCTTGCTGACTACTCTATCATTGTGTTTGTTCCGTCTGTGTTTTGTCTCTCCCTGTGTTCCCTTTCCCTCCCTCTGCACTTACCCAGTATAGGGAACGTCTTCGTGGTTGTCCGCGGCCGCCTAGGGCCGTTTGAGGCAAGTAGGTAGGGAAAGAAGGGGGGTTTCAAGTACAGGGCACACCTTCCCTTGTCTCCCCCGTGACACTTTTTGTGTCTTTCAGTCTCTACATTTTATAAAACAAAATATCCATTGCTTCACTATTGGTGGGAAATAAATAATAGAAGCCACATCTTGTCCTTGGACACGAGAACCTGATTAGAGTCACATAGAGAATACATTGATTTATGAATGGAATAAAAATAAAGATGGCCAAAGTATTTTATGGTGGATAATACTATTCTTTTCTTGATAATATTCTAGGCAGTGATATTCTACCGCTAATTGCTGTTTTTACTTATTTTTATTTTAGTATCAAACTGCTCTTTATAAGGGCATCTGTAATAAAGCTATACTATTGGGTGCAATTATAACTAAATAATCTGCACATATGGGTGGGGCACTAAATGAACCTGTCCTGGTAACAGAAACCCTTTCAGGCAGTATTCAGAACCTATGCAACACAAATCCCCAATATGTTACCTACAAATATCTATGTCCACATTTACACTGAACCATACCATTTTTTTTCCAGTGGACAACCTGTGCATTATCCCTAAACCTAGATCCTTTAGGTTTAGCATATTTTCTTTTTGAGATGAAGACAGGTATAAACCTTAAAGGTGGGCATGCACATTAGATAGAAGTTGGTTGATAGTTGAACAGTAGTTGAACAAACAATCAGCAGAACAGAGATGGGCTACAGATGAGTAAATTTCATAACATTCGTTTGGTTTCCAAATCTGCAAATGTTTCAAGTCAAATATGCTCCAATTGCCCTGAAAATAAGAGAAAGAAAGAGAGAGAGAGAGACCATTTTTTAGAGCAATTGGAGCATATTTTATGAAACTAATAACAAGAAATTCAGTTTAGTTAGAATCTGATTTTTTTTAGGAAATTCGGGACAAATTCTGATAGAATCAATTCACCCACCTTTAAGATGAGTAAATTGATTCTAAACAAATAAATTTTCAAAAAATGTGTGTCAAATCTGAATTTGATTCTTTGGTAATTCGATTTTGTTGATTTTCTAAAAATGGCATCATGACCCCAGGCAGTGTGTGTGTGTGTGTATATACACACCAGCAGGCATTTGCCACCAAAAATTAAAGATAAAAAAATAAAATAAAAAAAATCCAAAAGTGAAGTATGTTTTTAAAGAGGTTGTTTGTTACCATCAGCATCCATGCATTTACCCATAGCCATATATGTCACTGCCACTTTAAGATTACTGACTTGGTGTTAAAGAGCTTGAAATGAGTTGCATATAGTGCAAAAAGATCTCAGAAGTGTTATCCCCAACCTTTCAAGGCATTTGAAGTGCTTTCAATTTGGGTAAAATCCATTCTAATCAAATCTTACAATCGATTCAGTTGATTCAAATCCAAAATTTCACTACTGGTGAACATCACAGACACTGCCGTACACATTGTAGTCCAGACGATGATGGTTTGTCATCTGTCGGCTAAAAATATTGTTTGTTTCTTTTTATTGTTCTTTTGATGAACTCTAGCCTATTGTGTAAGGGTAACTTAAGACCTCATGCAAGTTCATACGCACGCAGTTTACCACCATATGGTGCCTCTAAATGGTGCCATGCTTCAGGTATATTTCTTTTAGGGCAGAATACCTCCATAATATGACAACTAATGGAGCATGCTATGATTTTTTCTGTTGGATTCAGAAATCTCTGTATGGCATTGTACCTATAGTGTATTATGGCTTTCATATTATAGCTCTGTAAAACTGAAATGTATAAAGGAGATATGCAAAAGTCTTCTCTTTTGCATATCCCCTCCTTGGTTTAGTCCTTGTGGATTTAAAGACATTCACCTTTATTCTCATTGTGTCCAACAATGTGTCCAGCAGGCTACATGACAGCCATGGTAAATGGTGAGTCTTTCACATGCTAGTTTCCTCACTCCACTGCCTTACCATGCTAAACATTGCACGGTTCACGATATTTGTATAAGGTTTTAAGTACATTTGCTCATTTGACAAATATTTTGCATGATTGTTTTAAGTAGGGAGTAGGTCATAAACAAAAAAAATCTTAGTATCTTCCATGTTATGGACCAATCCAGATCTTAGCTTATGCAAAACTATTGCAAGACTGCAATATACCAGTGTGAAAGTAGCCTTTAAGAGGTAGATATGGCCCCTTAAACAGTGCCAGAAGAGCACTTGCTGAGGATCTGGTGAGGAAGAAAAAGTTGCAAACTTGTAAGCAGCAGAGCATCACTGTTACCATGTCAATGTTAGCACCATGTTCCATGATGCTGATACCCTGAACTAAGTAAGGTGTTGGAAAGCTTTCTCTCACGTTCAACAGGAGGACAAAAATGGAGAGAAATGCTCAGTGAGTGTTGGGAGGCAACAAGAGGGGAGAGAGGACCCCGATATATACAATATGATAGAGGTGGGAATGGAGAGTGTGGCATGTTCCACATGAGGTGTCATGGGGGATTGCTCCCAGCTTCACTTAGAGCTAGGCCTGAGAAAATTAATCATACCCCAAAGAAAGGAGGTGGGATCAGAAAGTGTGAATGGTGCGGCGTAGACCTTGTGTGCAGGCAATGGGACTGCTATCAGCACAAAATTCAGCCTCTGCAAGAGGAGAATGTGAAGCCCTATGGAAAGTCAGAAAGATATCCTCTTATGCAGAAGATGCCCTGGTCATGGATTAGGCTGTATGCAAGTCAATCAAATTTTTTTATTTACCATTTTTGCAATTTAAAGTTAGCAGTTTTTAATTACACAGCACCCATGTTCAAAATGACTAGAACTACAATTGTGTTATGCCATCCTGTGGTTTGGGCCACTAACCTGTGTTCCACTGAGTATTATGCAGCCTCTAGCAGATGTTGAGTTACCTAGCCCTGGTTTAGGGACTGCTCAGGCTTGTTCCAGTTTCAAATTAAACTGCTCAATTGCAAATGTCATTTAGGTTCTTACAAGCCTAATACTATTTTGCTGTTTTTACTATTTTACAGTTGTAGAATCTCCATCATATACCACTGAGTCTTCATTGTGCCGTTAACCGGTAACTGATATGTTGAAGAGTTAATTTTCATTGAATTGCTTTTGGAAACTATCATACTATAGTTAAACTTTTGCAAATTCTCTCTTATCTACATTGGATTATTTAGTGTATTGAGTGGCGAACTTTACCACCACATAAAAGAATATATACACCTATACGACACGGTTCAGGTAAATCCTGTCCGTGGTGTGGGTAACTACAATGAAACACTTATAAATTGGACAACCCACACAACAAAATGCAAAAATAACAATACTTTATTAATTAAAAGCACGCAGCCACATATAATATAATGAATCGATCATAGGAAAATGGTGATATGGAACAGTAAGTAAGGACATAAATAAGGACGTCGTCGTGCAGAAAACACGCAACCAACCAACTGGAATACAGAAATAATAATAATATAAGAGGGTAGGGCAGTCACGTGTCCAACATCAGTGAAGTGAGACAGAAGTTAATTATTAACGATATAAAGGAACAGATGTAACAAATAACTGGCCTAATCGATGGAGCCTGTTTGGGCGAAACCTGTTTGGAAGAAGCCTGTTTGGGCGAAACGGCGTTGGGAGGAGGACGCCGTCGTGCCGATCCACGAACCAACCACATTTGTAACTTCAGGTTCGGGCAATTTATTGTGTCTTTTGAATCTATGTATGGCATATTTTTTACACTTTATCGATTAGGCCAGGTGTTTGTTACATCTGTTCCTTTATATCGTTAATAATTAACTTCTGTCTCACTTCACTGATGTTGGACACGTGACTGCCCTACCCTCTTATATTATTATTATTTCTGTATTCCAGTTGGTTGGTTGCGTGTTTTCTGCACGACGACGTCCTTATTTATGTCCTTACTTACTGTTCCATATCACCATTTTCCTATGATCGATTCATTATATTATATGTGGCTGCGTGCTTTTAATTAAGAAAGTATTGTTATTTTTGCATTTTGTTGTGTGGGTTGTCCAATTTATAAGTGTTTCACCACATAAAAGAAGCAAATGCTTTGGTTCCAGAGATCAGGCATTCCCCTGCTGGCCACAACTAGTTAGTTGAAAAAATTACTAAAGAGGCATAAATATTGGTTGTGCAGCTGGTTCAGTTGGACAGGGGCCAAAGGGGGAAGGGGGCCGAAGTGCTTAGATTTCACTACTAAGCTGAGAATGTGGCTAAGCTGGCCTACAGGGCTAGAGCTTAGCAGGGTGACAGGGCATAGCTTAACAGTCTGATGGGTGCAGCTTAGCGTCATGACTGGGTAGAGCTTAGTAGCATGAAGAGTAGAGCTTAATGGGCTGATGTGGATGGAGGTTAGTGGCGCAACAGAGGATCCTAGACAAAACTGCCTGGGGCCTCAAAAATGCCAAATTTGCTATGGATATATTATGCACAGGCATACTGTACTAGTATTAAGAAACATGCAAGTGCAAAGACTTTACTAAATAAACATCATAACGCAAACAGCCAATACCATGAGATATGATTTGTGAATGACATAACAATAAAAGTTATGGCTGTAATGCAACGTTTCCTTTTTCTTTATAATACAAAGAATATGAATTTAACACTAAGCTTCATAGATTCCACAATGTTATTCAAAACAAGAAAATGCAACTCATACCATAGCCAACACAGTCTCATACAGCTACATAGATACAAAAATAGTACAAGATAGTACAAAAACAGTCGACTAAAATACTTCTAGTCCTATATTATACAAATGTAAAAGGCTATGAGTTGTTAAACTTATTGTTGATGTTCCTGCAGCATTAAATTATCACATCCTGTACTTTTCCCTTGTTACTTAACTGTCTTAGGGCTTTGCTCATACTAGTGGCTATAATGGAAGTCATGGTACTATGATGGATCTGTTTTCCATTGGGTCCAAACTCACTCTGACAGCTACAATTAACTATTATGGGGTCTATTGGGGTTCCATAAGGCTTTTGGTATTTTTCATGGTAATGGAAGTGCCGTACAATGGACTATTTTTGTCATGAAAAGTTCCGGAAACCCTCAAGCACAATTGTAAACAGAGCCTAAATCATTAAGTGTGTGAGGTTTCTTAAAATCTGCTATAATGCTTTAACTTTTGAGTGATATGAGATTAGGAGTTTCAGTCTATAATTCTAGTAATTCTAATGTTTTCTGGCAGTTTTGTTCTTGTATAATCTATTCTGTGAGTGTACACACATGACATGCAGTAATTAGTGCAAAACGCAAAGTCTTCTCTTTTCACTAGCAGGAATAGTACTACTTAATAGGAATTACAGCCTATCCAGTCATGAAGAAACAGGGGAGCTGATCTACTAATCCTATTTCATAAATTCAGACCAGGCAGTCTATAGATGTACCACATTAAACATAGTGACTGTTCCTGTATGATAAATTTGACACACCCTTCTAGAAGTTAGACATTTTGTCTAACATTACACCACCAATTTTTTGGCTCACTTTGTGCCAAAATTTTATGCAACTTCGGCATACATTGATGCATTTAACGCATACACTTCATATAAATTTGCACCCCTTTTCCTCTGAGTCATCTCCTTTGTCTAATGAGGGGCAAAAAGTGTCTAAAACGCATAATAAATGGGTGCAAGGCATTTATGCCAGATTTTCTTATAAACTGAGACAGAATTCTGGTGCACTTAGCTTACTAAATCTTCCCCAATATACTTTTCAAATTCTATATGGGTAACACATGATAATTAGAAAACCATCAGTCTTAGTGGGCCAATGTGGCCACTTAAGTCTCAGTCTTGTAATCAATAATTATTACATTAGAGCAGAGACAAACGTAGGGGCCCTTTGCTATCTTAAATAAAGTGGGTCTTCGTGTCTGGGATCACATCAGAGGCTTTGCTCATCCAACTAGCATATCATTGAACTGGCTGTGACAAGGGAGTTACTGCAAGTGATGCAAACTAAGTTTGCATCATGTAACTGCAGTGACATCACAAGTCTGATTCACTCAGACATCACAAAGAGATTTCTGTCAGGAAAGTTAACTTGACATCACAAGTAGTTTCAGTTAAACCGCCATGACATCACAAGTAGGTTTTGCTCAGGTATCTGCTGTGACATCAACAGTAGGGTTCACTCAGGTAACTGCTATATCATCACGAGTGGCTTTTCTAATTTAGCTTGCAGGGACAAATGCGATTTCCACCAAGTAGGGAACTGTGACATCACTACTCGGTTTCAGTGAATTACGCTGCTGTAACATTATAATTTGTAAGGGTCTATCATTGCCTTTCCTATCTCATAATTACGGCACAACTGGTAAAGCGGTAAGAGATTTTCTGGATATTATCAATTAGGTGGTCTTTGGCTAGCCTCACAGAAAGTTTTCGAATGGGCCACCCCAGCAACTCCTTCCTCCCATAGAAACCTCACACCTGCAGCTAGTCAAGATCACTCTTTCAGACATGGCCTGGCAGCCGCTCCATCTGGCATGTATATACTGTATGTCATGTATATACTGTCACTGTATATAGTGTTATTGTATAATAATGTTGCGGGGGCACTGGCAATAAAATCTTTTAGTCCTCCTCCTGGGCGGGCCCCTTGGGAGTTCAGTTCCCCTGCTTCTATTATAGTTACGCCCCTGAAGGAGCCCATATGCTGTAATTGCACATGGACCCTCTGCTGCTGGTATCTGCATTTGCGGTACAGTTAAGTGTAAAGTGTTGAACAAAAACAGTGGTCATAGTCCATAGTCACGTCCTTTCCTTCTCTTCTCCAATGATTAGTTCTTCTGTCACAAGACAAGGTTATTCCGCAGCACTTATGTACAGACCATACCTTGACAATGTTCTATGTGCATTTGGTCAAGCCTTAGAGAGGCACAAAATAAACTGCTTTGTTATAGAAACAGTGGCATCCTGGAAAATGATTGGTTTCAAAGTCAGCTCTAAATGTGGTTATCTTCCGCTGGACCAGTTGGGCCCCATTATGTTGTCACAACTTATCCTGATGGACAATCTATTATTACTCTGTTGGAGCAGACCGACCATGATTAGCAGTACTAGAATTTGTGCAGTTATACAGTATGTAGTTATTCTTTATTATACCATACCCGCTAATTTATGATGAGTTTCTAAGGCTACTTTCACACTAGCGTTTTTATTTTCCGGTATTGAGTTCCGTCATAGGGGCTCAATACCGGAAAAAAATGCTTCCGTTTTGTCCCCATTCATTGTCAATGGGGACAAAACTGAACTGAGGACAACGGAATGCTCCTGAAAGCATTCCGTTCCGTCTTCAGACCGGAGAGAAAACCGCAGCATGTTGCGGTTTTCTCTCCGGTCCAGGCATCCACACCAAAACGGATCCGGAATGACCCCCAATGCAAGTCAATAGAGACAGATCCGTTTGGTGTGACACACCAGTAATCCGGATCTGTCCTCCATTGACTTGCAATGGGGGTCATTCCGGATCCGGCTACACATATACAGAGATACATACATACACACTCACACATACACACAAACACATACATACTCACATACTCCAGGCAGGGACGCCGGCAGCATGTCTTCACGCGCCTCCTGCGCGCAGCTATGACGTTTCCCCACTGCGCCCAGCAGAGGGCGCTGTGGGGAATCGGCATCACTGCACGCAGGAGGCGCGTGAAGACGCGCTGCCGGCGTCCCTGGCTGGAGTATGTAAGTATGTATGTATGTGTGTGTATGTATGTTCTCGGTGTCTTGTCCCAATGTCTGTGTCAACATGTGTGGGGCCGGAGCGCTGCTCCGGCTCCACACATGTATCAGCGGCAGCACGGATCCATCGGCACCCTTTAGCTGCCGGATCCATGCTGCCGCTAGTGTGAAAGAGGCCTTAAAGGCCATGAAAACTGTTGAATGTGTGATCTGTTGGTTGAAATGACTAGTTTTGTTTTCTTAGAATTTTTCTCAGGGATAGTAAACTGTGTTCCCAGTCTTATTTATTCTGACAATGGGAAATTATCTTGGTCTTGATTATTGTTGACACTGAGCTGACCACCATTTATCAAAATTGCCTTATTTTAAAGTAATTATCCTACTCCTGCACCCTGTGACAAATCTGTTTTGCTATTCAGTTGCTGCATGTTACCTACTGCATTGGAGCCTTGTAATGCAGAACACACAAACGTCATTAATAAAAACCAGGGCTGTGGTTAGTGTCACATCTCACTGCCATAAGGGATGATGGGATGGCAGACACATGACAAACCAGGAAGTAGGATTCAAACATAGGGGAAAAGAGAAAACTGCGAATGAGGTAAATTTGGGGGAAAAAAATCCAAGGAGGAATGGAAACTAGAGTAATTAATGATAGTAAAATTTAGAGTGAATAGTAGTTTATGGCACAACTCCTATAATTGAAGTGGAACAGACATCAACAGATACAACATTAACACATTATACTCTGAAACAAATACAATACATATGACAGTGCAAAGTACTTTTCTTGACAGCTGTTCCAGTAATTAATTTTTAGCTACTAAAGCCAAGCATATGCACTTTATCCAACCACTAGACCAATCCACTACTCTGCACCAGTAACTGCACTGTTGCCCATTCCCTTCAGAATACAATTGAAACTTATTACATACCTACAATGCTAACTGTAGAGTTGCACCACCCACACCTCTTTCCTCACCTCTGACTACCACTTTATTCAGGCTCTACATTATGCCAAGGATCCATTATCTGAACCTCCCAATCCCATCTCCAAGATTTTTCTCATGCTTCAACATAAATAGTTTTAATTTTGTCTTAATAACACATCATTTTTGACAGGCCCAAAACATTTCCTAATCAGATTCCTTCCTTTTTGTCCCACTTTTATATTTTTCTCCTAATGTATTTCATATCTGCACATACACAGCTACTGTCTGGGTGACTGGCTCATGCAGCTTTATGTGTGCTACTCTATTTCTTTTAACTTCAATCCTGGTTGTTTAACTTCTTAGATGTCTTGATCAATGCTGATCATGGTGTCTAAGTGGTTAGTGAGCGGGCTCCCTCACCAGCCCCATTGCTCTGAGCTGCTATGTGATCAAAGGGTGCTAAGCTGTTGACATGGTACAATGGGACTAACCTCTAGTCCTGCCATACATAGATGGGTATTAGGACCTGCCAAGTGCAGTGTACCTGTAAAATTTACTTTGAATTGGTTTTCCAGGTGTTTAATATTGATGACCTATTCAGGATAAGTCATCAATATTTGATCAGTGAGGATCTGACTCCTGACATCCCTTACCAATCAGCTGTTTGAAGAGGGACATCATGTTCTTTGGTCATATGGCCTATGCACAGCTCAGTCTTATAAAAGGGAATATGCCTGAGCTGTAATGTCAAACACAGCCACTATCTAATGGATGGCACTGTGCTTGGTAAGCTACAAGAAGGAGGTCTGGTGAGCACCACAGCATCTTCAAATGGCTGATCGCTAGGGGTGCTGAGTGTCAGACTCCCACCAATCAGGTATTGGTGACTTTTCCTGAGGATAGGTCATCAATATGAAACACCCAGAAAACCCCTTTAAAGGGAATCTGTCATCAGAGACCATCCTATCCCACTGTTTGCATAAACACATAGGAGTGGTTTGTTGATTCAAGGCTCCATTCCCGAGTTATGATACGTTTTCTTAATATGCAAATTAGGCCTTTGGTGCAATGAAGGAGTCACCCTTGCTCCTGCTGCACACAAGCTCAGCTTTTTTCTGTGATTGACAAGGCCAGGCAGTGGCAAAGCAACAATATAGGGGCTGGCCACAGAAATGAGTGAATCATGTATCAAGGACCTAATGTGTATATTAAGACAAAGCATAAAAACTCAGGAATAGAGCCTCGGATCAACAAAAGAAAAACAGCATTTTAATGAAGTGTACCACAGGTATGTGTCTATGGAAACAGTTGGATGGGGAGTTTGCTGGTGATAGATTCCCTTTAAGAAGACCACAGGTTTAAGTCCCATACTATGTGTTTTAAAGAAAAAAACACATAGTATGGGACTCTCTCCCGATATATATATATATATATATATATATATACAGTACAGACCAAAATTTTGGACACACCTTCTCATTCAAAGAGTTTTCTGTATTTTCATGACTATGAAAATTGTAGATTCACACTGAAGGCACTATGAATTAACACATGTGGAATTATATACTTAACAAAACAGTGTGAAACAACTGTAAATATGTCTTATATTCTAGGTTCTTCAAAGTAGCCACCTTTTGCTTTGATTACTGCTTTGCACACTCTTGGCATTCTCTTGATGAGCTTCAAGAGGTAGTCACCTGAAATGGTTTTCACTTCACAGGTGGGCCCTGTCAGGTTTAATAAGTGGGATTTCTTGCCTTATAAATGGGGTTGGGACCATGAGTTGTGTTGGGCAGAAGTCAGGTGGATACAAGAATTTGTATTATGGCAAGAAAAAAGAAGCTAAGTAAAGAAAAACGAGTGGCCATCATTACTTTAAGAAATGAAGGTCAGTCAGTCCGAAAAATTGGGAAAACTTTGAAAGTGTCCCCAAGTGCAGTCGCAAAAACAATCAAGCGCAACAAAGAAACTGGCTCACATGAGGACCGCCCCAGGAAAGGTTAACAGCAGCTCAGATTAGAGACCAGGTCAATGCCACACAGAGTTCTAGCAGCAGACACATCTCTACAACAACTGTTAAGAGGAGACTGTGTGCAGCAGGCCTTCATGGTAAAATAGCTGCTAGGAAACCACAGGCTAAGGACAGACAACAAGCAGAAGAGACTTGTTTGGGCTAAAGAACACAAGGAATGGACATTAGACCAGTGGAAATCTGTGCTTTGGTCTGATGAGTCCAAATTTGAGATCTTTGGTTCCAACCACCGTGTCTTTGTGCGACGCAGAAAAGGTGAACAGATAGACTCTACATGCCTGGTTCCCACCGTGAAGCATGGAGGAGGAGGTGTGATGGTGTGGGGGTGCTTTGCTGGTGACACTGTTGGGGATTTATTCAAAATTGAAGGCATACTGAACCAGCATGGCTACCACAGCATCTTGCAGCGGCATGTTATTCCGTCCGGTTTGCGTTTAGTTGGACCATCATTTATTTATCAACAGGACAATGACCCAAAACACACCTCCAGGCTGTGTAAGGGCTATTTGACCAAGAAGGAGAGTGATAGGGTGCTACGCCAGATGACCTGGCCTCCACAGTCACCAGACCTGAACCCAATCGAGATGATTTGGGGTAAGCTGGACTGTAGAGTGAAGGCAAAAGGGCCAACAAGTGCTAAGCATCTCTGGGAACTCCTTCAAGACTGTTGGAATACCATTTCAGGTGACTACCTCTTGAAGCTCATCAAGAGAATGCCAAGAGTGTGCAAAGCAGTAATCAAAGGAAAAGGTGGCTACTTTGAAGAACGTGAATATAAGACATATTTACAGTTGTTTCACACTTTTTTGTTAAGAATATAATTCCACATGTGTCAATTCATAGTTTTGATGACTTTAGTGTTAATCTACAACTTTCATAGTCATAAAAATACAGAAAACTCTTTGAATGAGAAGGTGTGTCCAAACTTTTGGTCTGTACTGTATGTATGTATATATATATATATATATATATATAATCTTTTTTAATTCATTCTACATTTTAAACAACACATTAAAAATAATTACAATGTCTATATGAACCCCGAATTTTCAATATAATTGCTATTACCAATAAATTGCTAATAAAAATGCAACAACACAAACAAATTATTTAAAAAATATTAATTGTACAAAAATATTAAAACATAAAATAAGTCTAAATTTGCTATTTACAAAATAGTAATGATGTTCCACAGAATAAAGTTATAACATAACATATAACACAGAAGAACCTTAAAAACTGAATCCAAAGGCAATGGCTGCATTGTTTGTGATTTTTTTTTTTTTTTTACACTGCCTCCTCAAAAAATATATAAAATTTATGTTATATGTACCCCAAAACACACAACTCGTTGTGCAAAAAAAAAACACATGTCAATCTATAACTATATTGATAGAAAAATAAAATAATTATGGCTTTTGAAATGTGGAGATGTGGAGATTAGCAAAAGAAAAAAAAATTGCCAGGTCCTGAAGTGCAAAATAGGCCTCTTCCTTAAGGGTTTAATAACTTCCACCTGACTGAAGTGTTTCACCAGGGAATCTTAGAAAAAATCTAAGTAATGTTAACAATAGTTCATCATAGATGTTGCCCAAAAATTCCTCTATAGGAATGTTGTTGTACTAAAAACCTTTAAACCAGAAATAATATAATTATTGTGATAAAACTGTGTAATATTTCACTTCCTGTCAGAAGGTTACATGCCAGACATCAATCCCAAACCATTTCACAATGCATTGTGGTTAAAGTCTTTATTTAACTGCTCATCATGGATGTCTTCCACTTATTAAATCTGTAAATCAAATGGAATTACTCAAGTTAATTTCATTAGAAATATCTTTGACAGACATGGAGAAAAGTTGGATTGGGTCAATAATAGTCTTCCACATTCATGTCAAAAGGACAGGTGAATTTAACGGGTTAATTAGAATAATCCATAAGTGGCTCCCAACAGCAGGATTTATTTCTCTTCCTATTGTATTTTATTCTCTAAAGTGTTGTTCTCTTTCTCTTTTTGTTAACCTAACCTCTTATTGTCAAAGGATTCTTATTGAACACCATCCTTTGTGCAATACAAGACAGAGATTACCAAAAGAGCAAGAAAATCCTTTTCAGCAACAGTGTAGCAGCAAAGAATAGCTTCACAGAAACCATTTGTTTTGCTGTAAATATATTGTATGCATAAAAGAAGGAACTATTGATTTAATGGTGTAACATGACAGTCTAGACAGCCACATTTTGTGAGGCCTGAATTTATATTTAATGCTGTAAAAACATATTGCCCCGTCCATCACCACTGTTATTGCATATTTATCATGCCTAATAATCCCTGCCGTTTAAAACAATGAGGCATCAGAGAACATGAGCCCAAACATTAGACTTTTTAACATTAGATTTTTAAGATATGACCCCATTTATTTAAAGGTGTCTGTCATCTGGTTGTTTGCTCTTTCAATGAAACAAACAAACAAAAAAAAACCTTCTACTATTGTAATCCAAGAGCTGAAGAATCCACCTCAAGGTCAAGTGTGATGCAATCCCAGAGTGTAAAAAGAAAGCTAAGAAATAAAAGAAATCAAAACCGGCATCAAAAGCCAACAGCATATCATCATGTATTATGAAAGGAATCGCTTCTTGAAAATAAAATATTATTTTCAGTCATTATGAAGCATTGGTGTGGCTGCATCTTGAGTATGCAGTCCAATTTTGGCCAACAAAACTGTGTAAACGTAGAAAGCTTCCAAAATAGAATTAATAACGTTTTGAAAGGTTTCAATCAGATCTGAAAAAGTCACTAAAATTGGCATTAAAAATATGCAGGAGCAATGGGATAGAATAACTTGAAAATAAAAATATCACTGGAAATCTAAAAGAAAATTCAATATATAGAAACCACAGATAAGCAAACGGATTCTGAGAGGTAGCCACAGCTACCTACCACTGCCACCACCCTGGTTACAAATGCCACTACTACTACCACCATCAACACAGTTGTGCATTGGGTCCCCCACCTCCGTCTTCCGCATGGCAGTTCAAACGTTGATGCTTCTCACACAAGTTATTAACAGGAAGACTATCTTAATACGTGGGGGGCTGTTGCCATTTCTTAGGAAAAAAGAAGGTGCTTGACAAGGAGGGGGCAGTGAAGACAGAGATTATGCAAATGAAAAGCTTCTCTGAGGCCACAAGAAAGAGGAGCAGACAGAATGCAATGACTTCTGGCTCAAACGCATGGTGTCACGCTCAGAGGTGATATCAATATTATCCTGCTATGACTAAGAGGATGAGTGAGCCATCCATCCCACAATGTTATCCTCTTTGTCCTAAATAATAAGCTGTCGCCTATCAGAAGGGAGGCAGAGCTGTGGCCTGCTGCTACTACTACTTGGCGGACTTGTGGTGCTGACTGTGCTGCTACTGCTGTTTGCACTACTACAGCCACCCACATTCTCACTCTCAGATGATGAGGCATGCATCATTTACCTGATAAATTAAACGGTAGCAAAATTGCAAATTGTTTTTAGCAATTAACAGACAGAGGTGCAGTTAAATGCCCCGCCTATGAACACTCTTCACACTGTTATTGACAATTTACAATGGTATATTAAAGAAGTAAAATGCAGTGAATTAAACTGATATATTGATACGCTAAAATGTGTTGAACTGCACAATTATAAATAGTAGCAAAATTGTTTTTTGGTAATTAAAGGGGTTATCCAGGAATTCAAAAAATGAAAATACTTAAATATACCTTTCATTAGTTATATTGGCTCATTTTGTCTAGGGAGCAATCATTGGGATAAATAAAATGGCCACTGTCCTATTAGTACACACAAAACCTATCCTAATCACATAGGAGGACAAGTTACTTCAGAACGCTGAGGTAAAGAACTGCCTCATCCTCCTCTCTGACCTGCTTTTCAGGGATTATGATCCTGCATACAGCTGATAAGATCTTTAGCTGAATCTCTGTGGGAATGGAGATCATGAGGAGACAAGTACAGAGAGGATGAACAGGACAGACTATGGTAATGGAGACTGCATACAAGTGCTGCTGCTGCTCATTAGCCACATCCCCACCCACCTCTCTGTACTTCATGTCTCCTCATGGACTTCATTCCTACAGAGATTCAGATGAAGGTCATACTAAACTGTATTCAGGATCATAATCCCTGACAAGCAGGAGGCAGAGGCTGAGGCAGCTCTTTAGCTCAGTGTTCTGAAGTGACTTGTCCTGCTGTGTGATTAGGACAGATTTTGTGTGCACTAATAGGACAGCGGCAATTTTTTTCCCCCCGATGATTGCTCCCAAGACAAAACAAGGCATTCTAACTAATGAAAGGTATTTGAGAATATATTTATAATCCAGTAATATTTAAATATTTTCATTTTTTAAATTCCTGGAGAACCCCTTTAATAGAGGAGCAATTAAAAGTATTGTCCTGTTTCCTATATTAATGACCTATTATCAGCATAGGTCATCAATATTAGATTGGTAGGGGACTCCCGACACCCCTGGCCATAGACTTCTATTATGATGGAATGCAATACGGAATGCCTCTTATAGACTTCCATGGTGCATGCTGTCATAGAATTCCGTTATGGTCCGTGGTAATGGAATCCATTACAGAATGCTTAGGTAACCCGAACATCGAACTTGCAAATTTCAGTTTCGATCAACACTACATACAAAGGATTCCAGATGAAAAAAAGTTGAAAATGCTCGTTTGTGCACTATAACCTCAATATTTGATGATATATGAAATTGTTCTATGGAGGTTTCAAGACTTTGCATTACTTTCATATCTCTTCTTGTCACACACATTATATAGGAGTACAGGGTGTTTAGTACATAGGTGCAAAGCAACTTTAAAATGCATTAATAATAAATACAATAAATAATTTATGCTTGTGATTGCTTTTAGGAGATGATCTCATTTGAACCGATTTTCTTTATAAGAAACCTGTTTCAGGTCAAAGCTATTTAAGGTTTATGTTACTTTGATAAAGAACCACTTAGCAAAAGCAATAAGCACTCATTGTGCGGATTTGGTATGAAGACACTTTGTCTCGTGTGTAAATGTATTTTAGAAAAGGAATTGCACTACACTTACAATATGACTTGAAGAAACATTCCAAGCTTCAATTATCTCTTCATAGAGCTCTTAAATTTCTACGGTAACCCTGGTCTTAGAATTTCTATTATTCAGAATTGACCATATCAATAAATATGCCCCCCATTATTCTTCAGCCAAAGTGAGCTTATAATTTTATATTCTAACCCCCATAACTTTTTATTGTTATGTGTATGGAGCTGTTTGAGGGCTCATGTTTTTCGAGACGGTCTGTAATTTTTATTGATATAATTTTGAAGCATGTGTGACTTTATGATCACTTTCTATTCAATTTTTTTTGGAGGTGAAGTGACAAATAAAAGTTAAATCAGCCATTTTTATTTTTTTTTCCGTTATGCCCATTCATCATACGGGATACATAGGTTTATATTTTAATTTAATATTATGAGCATTTTGAGATAAGATGATAGTATTTTTTATTTTTAATATGAGGAAAGGGGGAGTGATTTGAATTTTGTTTTTATTCTTTTATTTTTTTAACCGGCTTTACACTTTTTTGCCCCTTAGGGGACTTGAACATGCAATCATCCTATCTCTTCTCCCATAAGCTGCAATAGTTTAATATTGCAGTCTATGGGACTTTCATTATGTACTTATGGATCCCTGCCACAGGCAGGCTTCCATAGGAACATTGCTATGGCAGACCTTGTAGCATGCAGACAGCCCGAGGCTTACACAGGAAGCAGACAGCTCCCTGGATCTTAATGTGGGGGAACTGTTAAATTAAAATATAAATGTATTTATCCCATATGGTAAATGGCATAATGGAAAAAAAAATCAACATGAACGATCCAAAAAAAATTAAATAAGTGATCAGCTGTTACAAAAGCTAAGGTGAACCTCTTCCTTGGCCAGTGAAGACACTGTACTTCGATCACATGGCCTAGTTGCAGTTCAACCCCATTGAAGTTAATGTTGAAGTTACCAAGCACAGTCACTATATGATGTGCTGCACTGTGCTTGTTAAGCTCTGGGACCCCCCAGCTTCACCAGAGCTCCGGTGAGCATAGCAGCTTCCTGAGACAGCTGATTGGCGGGGTGTTGGGACTCAGATCCCCAACAATGTCATAATAATGACTTATCATGAGGACAGGTCATGATTATTTTTACCTAGATAACCCCTTTAAAAGGGGTTGTCCAGGATTAGAGAAAGAATCTGCTGTCCCCATACCCCTCCCCAGAAACAGCACCACTTTTGTCCGTGTTGAAGCTCAATCTTATTCATATTTGAATGGGATGAGCTGCAATATTCTGCACAAAAAAAATATTCTGGTAACAAAACAAAAAAAAAACATCCTTAATTATTTAATCAGAATTATGTTAGTTTTTTGTAACATGTAACTATACAATGACTGCGTTCCAGAGACAGAATTCACAGCAATTACAATTACAGCAGCTGTTAAAATCACACCAAACTTATTTTCTGATATATGCAAATATCTCCCAACAAGTACAACACATTGCCACACTCAGGATCTTTATTGCATAACACTAATCTAATGGAAATGTATTTTACTCTGCTTGCTTTAATGAATGTGAGAAGTGTCACAGTGAAATTGCACCATTAATTTGATAAATAGGACTTGGAGGTATCATTTTTTCCAGTATTGCAGACTAATGAAGCTAAAAACATATATAATAACAAGTGTAAATAATAAATTATTCTTAGGAATAAAACAATGTAATTAGATTATTCCACTGATTAGTTCTCTGTGTCAAAGCCACTAGGCTACTGACACTTTTGACTTTCAAACTTGATGAAAGGACCTTCATATGCTATACACCGTGTTTATTGCCTTGTCCTCCATTGCTAGCCTTTGGTGTAATGGTACAGAGAATTCCCAATATTTTATTATAGACACATACATAATAAAAATACATATGATAAGATAGAATATGGTACATAACAACATCATGCATAGAGATAAGCAAAGTATTGGAAATTTTGATTTGGCTGCTTTGCCGAATTTTACAAAAAAAATTCACTTTGTGATGAATTACTTAGTCACAAAGTGACTGCAGCATCTGCTAGTAAAAACACAGTGTAAAATTAACAGAACAATAAATTCAATCATCCTTAATGCCTCCATTTGCTTACAACAGGCTGGCCATCGCCATCTTGATTGAAGATCTGGTGCAAAATCTTGAGCAGCCCAAGATGACATCATCATGCCAGCTGGCGTGGTGTCATCATACATCACTGCACACTTTATTTTCAATCAAGATGGTGGCGGCTGGCCCATCCCGCGCAAATGGAGGAGGTAAATAAGTATGATTTTTTTTTGTTTGCTTTTTACACTGCTTAAGGTAAAATCAATTCATTACCGTGAAGCATGAGGAAATTCGGCTTGATGGCAAATCAAATTTATCCTGAAATTTGAATCGAATTCCACTTCATCGGATTTGATTCGCTCAACACTTATCGTAAGCAGTGTCAGACAGGGGAATTTTGTTGTACCTTTTCGAGGCTATTATTTTCTAGAGCCAGGGCACAAAGCAGGATCTTCTAATACTCTAATGTCGTAGTGAAACCCTGAATGTAACTGATATAACCAGTATAAAATGTGCATTTTATTTTGAGATTTTATTCAGTTACAACTCAAATAACACTTTGGCTAAAATAATCTTTGTCAAATTCAGAGGTCCCTCAAGTTACAATATTAATTGGTTCTGGGAAATCATTGTAACTTTAGTCTGTAGCTCTATGGAAAACTAGTAATTGCTTCCAAGGCCCCAAAATGATATCAAAAGATAAGAGAAAATGAAGATTTAGGAAGAATAAGCAGATAACTAAAGCTATTCCTTACATATAACAGTCAGGAATAATTGCTGTAAGCTGTAAATAATTTTCTTTGATGAGGACAGGATCGTGTATAGCACACAGTGTTCCAGAAAAACAAAATAGAGCCGCTCTCATTTGACATCCAAAGGAGCAGCTCATGCTGGTACAGATAGAGAGCAGTACAGGACATATAGTACGGCACTGTACTGTACAGAGGAAGTAGTAGGCAAACAAGTGTTTTACCAAATATTGACTGCTTAGATCTGAGTCTGAGGCGTCCTATGTAGTTTTGACTGGAAATTATGGGAATGTATACCCCAGTATTATTTATGCCTTTTTATGGAAATATGATTTTGGCTCTGTAGGGTACCATTATTTTTAGAAGCAGTGGTATAGCTCTTCTGTAGTATTATTGGGAGTTATATGGCAGTGCTATTTTGGCTATCTGGTAGTATTATTCTTTTGCTATTATCATTTATGCAATATGTATTGCCAGTTAGGCTTCTTTCACACATCATTGAATCACAAACATGTGCTATCTGTATTCTTCACCGAAAGCACTCAAATCCATTCACTTTAATGTATTTATTCACACATCAGTGGTTTTCCACCATCCATGGGTTAGTGCAAAAACAACGGAGACACTCATTACTTTGGTATGTGATGCCATTGAAATGACTGGGTCTGTGAAAAAGACTAACAGAACTTTAATTGACCATTGGTAGGAAATGTTGTGGAATCCCTTCTTCATCCTACCAGTGTTTGTGGAATATGGATGACACACAGAGGGCAAAAAAAAAAACCAAAAACAAAACAACGAGACCAAACATGGACCCTTCACAAACATCTTCATAAATAAAACACTGACCGTCTCCTCACAGACATCATCACTGACGCAGACGTGTGAATAAAGCCCAATTTCCCTTATTAATATAGATATGAAGCTATTTGCCAAAATAATTACAGACCGATTTAGGTTCCTTACTACTACCAATAAAACATTCCTCCGGATCCAATGTAAAGAAGAACTGTATTCCTGCATGTGTCATATTGGTGTGTTTAATTGCATTCACTGGACCTTTCTTTTCTCCGCTGTTACGCAGATGGGTGTAGGCCCAGTATTTTTTGGAAAGATCTTTTCCCTTTACTCTAGGTCTTCAGCCTGGATTAGGATAAATGGTACATTATCCCCCTTCCTGCCAATATCCAATGGCACTAGACAGTGATGTCCCTTATCCCTCCTACTCTATGTAATTGTCATGGAACATCTTACGGTTGCTGGCATGATTTTTTTTAGCATTTTTGGGAATGTTAGAAGGCTTATAAGTTTAGCAGAATTTTTCTATTTCAAGAAAACTTCCAAAACCAAAATCAAATTTTTTAGGGACCAATTCAGTTCTAAAGTGGCATTCAGGGGCCTATGTATTAAAAATTCTCATAATTCACCCAATTTTACAAACTGCACCACTCAAAGTATTTAAAATGGAGAAAGTTTAGAAATTTAGAAAGTTTGCTAAACCTTTAGATCTTTCACAGGAATTATTGCAAACTTGAGGTGAAATTTTAAAACTTAACAGCGGGATAATTACAGAACTGCAGAATTATCTGCAGTTTTTAAAAATATTCCATATGTGGTTAAATCTAGGCCTCAGAAATGAGCTTTCATTTTTTAGGATGTTTATCCGGCACCATTTTAAGTTTACAGTGGCCTCCAGATGCTAAAACTTATAAAACACCCCCAAAAAGGTCAATTTTGGAAATTACCCCTCTCAAAGAATTCATATAGTGGTATAGTGAGCTTTTTTTTTTTTTTAATATTTTATTGTCATTTTCCAAATTAAAACAGGTTTGTAAACATATACATAGAAAGCATATTGTCAGTTATTTTACATGGGTAAAGTGACAATGTGTTCAGCCAGGATATATCGGTATATTGACTTTCTCAAACAATCAACATAATATAAATTCCCCGAAAAACCCCCTCCTGACCCTTTAACAGTAACATTCTCCAGACGATACGACATTGTTTGTATAAGAGGTAAGTTTATTTATCTTGAATTGTGATTATATAGATAATGATGTCTTATATGCATGTCTATGAGGTTATAGGTTACTCTTGTAATGTACTACTGCAACATAACTCTAAATATAAAGAGGTGAACTGTGTTATTGTTAAATCAATTCTCTTGCCTCCTCCTGTGTGAAGAAGTTATCAATAAACGTTTGCCATTTTTTAAATAAACGTTTTGTGTGTTTTCTCGTTTTTCCCCTCTGTGTCCCATTTATCTGCCATAAGGCACATCTTTGTATGATCAACAATTTCTTGTATGGATGGAGGTTTCAGGGATAACCAGTGTTGTAAAATACATCTCTTAGCAGCCAATAGTACAATGAATTAGCATTTTGACACCACAGATGATTTGTAGAATTTATTAGAATTGGTCCATGAAAATGAAAAAATGATTTTTCAGCCAATAATATGCAGTTTTAGCTTAACATTTTTCAATTTTACAAGGGTCAATATGGTAAAAAATACACCACAAATTGTTATTCAACTTCTCCCAAAAATGGCAATACCCCCATATATGTTCATAGACAGCTATTTGGGGACACGACAGGGTTCAGTAGGGAGGAGTTTTGCTGAAATGACTTTGTTGTTGAAAGAGCGGTGTGAGGGCTTGTTTGTTGTAAGATGAGCTGTAGTTTGTATGGACATCGTTTTTGAGAACATATGGCTTTTTATCACTTTTTTAATTCAATTTTTTTGGGTAGGGAAGTGTCAAAAGTGTCAAAAAAGTCAATTTTATATAGAACTTTTGTTTCATTACTTGCGGAATAAAATCAACTTTTTAATAAAAAAATCAATAGAATTTTGTGTTTTCATATTCTAAGAGGTATAATGATTTTATTTTTTTCATTGACGGAGATGTATGTGAGCTTGTTTTTTGTGGGACAGAATATAGTTGTTTGGGGTTTTTTTGCATCATTTTGGAAAATATATGATTTTTTAATTACTTTTTATTCTTTTGTTGGTCAAAGGGCTTGTTTTCTGTGGGGCAGGATGTAGCTTTTATTGGTACAATTCTAGGGTATATATGGCTTTTGGCCACATTTTATTCCATGTTTTTGAAGTGGTTATAATGCAGCAAGTCTGGCACTGTTTTCTTTTCTTATGGTATTCACTATGCTGGAAAATGAACATGATCATGTATAGTTTGAGTTATTACAGAAGCGGTGATACCAATTATGTGTAGTTTATTTTATTTTGTCAAGTTTTTCCCTAAAAAACAAAAGATTTGATAACAGAAAAAAGGGCACATTTTTATCTGAATTAAAAAAATGTTTTAATGTTTTTTTTTTTTTTTACTTTTTTAAAGTCCCACTAGGGGACTTAGACTTCCAATACCCTGACCACTGGTATAATACATTGCAGTACTTCTGTATTGCAATGTAGTATACCTGTCAGCTTTACACTGACAGTCTATTAGAGTCTCATTAGCTTCTTTAGCTGGCAGGCAAATGTCTGCCTCCAATTACCATGGCAACCATCAGGACCCTGCAATTGTGTTGCAGGGGGCCTGATGAGGTACATAGTGAGCCTCCTTCTTTGTTAATCACTTGCTACAATTGTTATTGACCACAGCATCTAAAACAACTGTTATCTGAGTATCTCCAATTGTGGGTGTTGCAGCAGGGTGTCAGCTGTACAGTTTATTACCTGCTGCTAATAATAATCTTTATATAGTATCAACATATTCCGCAGCACTTTACAATTCAGAAGGAACATGTACAAAGCGGACTTTACAGATTGAAAAGTCAACAATTTAGACAATAGGAGTGAAGGCCCTGCTCATGAGAGCTTACAAGCTTACAATCTTTGAGAAGATTGGGGTACTAATGGTGCTAACTCTGAGATGGCCATCACTGTGCCATAAATGTATGACATGGTGCACAAACCTGCCACCAGCCATGCTGTACATTAATGGCATGGTGCGGGAGCGTCTTTTCCCTTACAGAATACCATTTAGTGCCCTCAATAATGCAATCATAAACTGTACTAATAACCCTACCAAACAAATGGCATGTAATTAATAATTAAGTATAGTCAGTGAGTCAATAAAATATATCTGTATATTCAATAAAATATATCTGCTCTTCTTTTCCTTATTTTTTGTCTGTCACAGAGGTGGTCGAGCGTGCTCAGTTTAAATCTTCAACTGCATTCAGCCATATGTTCTGTTAGAAGCTATGGCAGTTACAGGGAGAGAGCTGCAGCAATAAGGGCATGCCCCTGAGCTGCCAGGCTGAAGATAAACTAGCAGAGCCATTGGAGCAATGAATGAGGTGATCTATGGATCCATGTGAGGTACAGGGCTGGTTCTAGTTTTGTTAGAAAGGTATTGTCATGTACTGTATGATATCTGATTTTCATTTTTTACATAAATCATGGCATAATGCCTTTAATAAATGACTAGGGAATAAAGCTGCATTATGTTTAGTTGCATTTCCATAGGTACAGGCACCAAGTGTGGCATCAGGGGTATAATCTCCAGGAGCCCATGCTATCAGTGCCAATGGTGTCCCCATCAGTAATATCAGGCCGCACACCAGGGGCGTAGTTAAAGGCTCCTGGGCCCTGGTGCAAGAGTTCAGCTTGGGCCCCTCTTCTCTCAGTGCTCAGGGGCAGGGAAGCACATAGCCTTCGTGCTGCCTGAGGCAAAAATTGAAATGGTGTCACCCATGCCAAATTCTAACCCCTTCCCTCCAGCCAGAGGTGTAACTTGACCAGCATGCACTTTCTATAATACTGGTGACTTCTTATGCAGCACAAGGGTCTTTGGGCCCACTCAGGCTCCAGGGCCCTGTAGCGACTGCTACCTCTGCACCCCCTATAGCTACTCCCCTGCCACACACACTTCTAAGGCTAGACCAGTGAACCAATACAACAAATATGTCTTTAAACATATTGATGCACTAAAAATCTTTTTTGGACAGCCATACAATCATTTTCTAACATCATTGGTTTGTCCTAGTCATCTGTGAACAGACAGTCACATGGAGGCGAGATTGCATCTATGCTGATTTCAACTCTTTATGGGTTTTTTTACCTTCCCAGTGGGCAGTTTCTGACGACGGTTGTGTTTGAGCAGTTTGGTTCACAGCCAAGGTTCTGATGTGAGATCCGATTTTGGTTGCCAGGTAATGCATTAACCCTGACTGAGGGGTAAAACTTAATGACCTTCATTAAACTCGGTAAATGAACCCACCTCCTGCTTCTGCAGGTAGAGCGGAGCATTAAGATGGAATTGTGTGGAAATTCTCACAGCTTTTCCTTTTCTGTCTCGGAAGGAGGGAGAGCTGAGTGGCAGCCTTTAAAAAAATAAAATACTCCAAACACATACAGTAAGAGGTATTCTAAGATTTTTGTCTAATGGCTGTCTTTTATAGCAATAAATAATAATTCGGTGAATGCCATTAGTTTTGGGGCATTCTATCCCCTCATTACAGCGCATAAACAATTATATTTATGAAGGTAATATGCTGTGTAGTGCATTATAATGACACTCATTAACATATGTAATCATCGTTTGAATAGGCTTTACTACATTGTAACCTGATAATGGCATGGTTACCCACTGAGCTATTAGCTTTTCAGGTCGCAAATAATTCAGAGGGGGATTCAGAAACCATATAAAAAGCATATGTATATTTCTGTAAGCAAGTGAATCAGCACGTCGCTCTCAGTCCTGCAATGCTACTTTTCCCATTTCCTTGGTTACTATGCAGGACTATAATGTGGTCTTCTGGAGACCATTTGAAACCAAATACCATCCACCTGTAACCAGTTCTCCATCTAATGACTGCATCGAGGTGACCGTAGATTTATTTCAGTGTGGACCACTTATGACAATTCATCACAGCAGCATAGCCGCAACAACAAGGTATAAAAGTAGCATTCATTTTAGCTAGAGTGAACTGCATTAAAAGGAAGTCAAGCCAAGACCAGCGTCCACTCATCAATTACATGCAAAGAAGACAGCCATTCAGCAGCGTTCAAAAAAGTAGCATTCACCATGAGGACAGAAGTACTTTATACATCATTATAAGGGGTGCACTGATTTGTCCTAGGACTCACTCGATGTCTGTGTATGAAAACAACAGGGGTGCACCATTTGTACCATCACCGGAATCACTGAACGTTAGGCTCCTCCATGCTAGAGAGTAGTCTATAGACACTAGCATGCCAAGTCCTAAAGCTCTGCAACAGTCATAAAAGTAAATGATTTGACACTCATAGTTCCATCATCGGAGCATAATGACATTGCTGCTGAGTGTACCGCAACATTGATAACTGCTTTGCTGTACCACGCTAAGCCATAGTTAACAGATAGACTGCTTACTCATGGAAAAGGTTGAAATTAGAGATGAGTGAATCTATTTGTCGATTCGTTGATTCGTATTGAATCTTGGAAATTTTCAGCTGTGAAGCGAATCCGAATATTAGGTGATTCGCTCCGTTAAGATTCAAAAATGTTCCTAAGGCTTTCTACGCATTCGCTACGTACTTTTCTGATAAATTGTACGCTAATGCTACATATAAGTTACTCTATACGCTGTTGTGTACAAATTCAAGTAATTAGCAAACTTTTACTGTTAGTTCGTTATTCGTGCGCAAAAGCCCGGGAAGAAAGCGGTCACCTGACCTAGTGGGCAGGGCTTGCTCTGATTGGCTCAGGCTCGGTAAGCCAGTGATGCATCACTTCTGCTGCGACTGCTGAGACGAGCAGAAGCAGTGTGTGTGAAGTTCTGAGACACTGAAACCTGTGTTGTTGAAATTGGGGTGTAATTGTTCAGGGAATCCATATTACACATCAGGGATACTGCAGGGCGAGTGCAGGACCAGTTCAGGGCTAGTAATTAATCAGGCAGGGAGAGAGAGACAGGGAGAGACAGGGACAAAGACAAAGACCAGCTGCAGGGCCACAGAGTGAAGTGAAAAATGTCTGGAATGGATATGCAAAAGAGGTCCAGTTCCAGCCAGACCTCGAGCTCTAAAAAAAAGGAGAAGGTGGCACAGGGCAGCAGTGCCAAAGGACCTGTAGCCGGAGCTTCTGCTTGTAGTATTCGCAATACTTGGCCGGTGTTCCACCGGGCTAACCCACCAAGGCGCAAAATTGTAGTGGAGGAGAAAGTGGATGACATAGTGGAGTGGATGGCACGCTCATCTCAATCTCAGCCGAATGATCTTCTATCATCTGCTGATACAATATCCATATGTAGCCAGGGGTCAGACTCAGAGCGTTCCTCCTGCTTAACCATTCCTCTCCAGCAAAGCCCATCATTTTCGTACGCAATTTGTACACTCATGCGTACGTGTTCAAAGAAGTTGCGTACCTTTTAAAAATGAACGTTCGTTATTAGTGCGCGAATGTACGCTAAACGCCACATAATAACATATATTTTGTATGCAGATTCAACAAATATATTCATCGAATATACGAATCTTATGAAAAGGTCGACGAATGTTCGGCGAATATAAAATTTTGAATGATTTGCTCATCTCTAGTTGAAATATGTCAAGATTCATAGACAACATTGGGAACATTCATCATTTGTGGTTATGGTTACTTTGTGAGTCTGCACCAAATTTATGAAATGGCACATCTTAAAGGGTTATTCCATATCAGACATTAGGGGCATATCGTTAGGCTATGCCCCCAATGTCTGATAGGTGCAGGTCCCAGAAGTGCTATACTTAGAATGGAGCCCACAAAGTCCCGGAGGGTGCACCGAGCAGCATGCTCAGCTATTATTGATAGTCCCATTGAAATGAACGGGAGGTGCACCATGCAAGTGCGGCCACTGCTCCATTCACTTCTGTGGAGCTGATGGAAATAGTAGAGCCACTATAAGAGTGCCATTTTTGGCACTCTTATAGGAATGAATGGAGGCTGGCCACGAATGCACAGTGCGCCCTCCAGGACTTTGCGGGATCCGTTTTAAGCATAAGTGCAGGTTCTTGAGGTGGGGCCCACACCTATCAGACATTGGGGACATATCCTAGCAATGTCTGAGAAGGAAATAATCCTTTAAGGGTACGATCACAGGGGGAGGTTTCCTGATGCAGTTTTGGAAGCGAAAGCCAGGAATGGATTCAAAAAAGTCATATCTGTCCTTAACACTTCATCTACTTTATGATCCACTCCCAATTTTGGCTTCCAAAACCACATGCAGAAAACTGACCATGTGGTCGTACCATAATAATTAGAGATGAGCGAACATGCTCGTCCGAGCTTGGTGCTCGTTCGAGCATTAGTGTATTCGCATATGCTCGCTACTCGAACGAGCATATCGCGATCCTCGATGAACTGGCAACTTCCTCTTCCTGCATGTTAGCCACCTTTTTTCAGCCAATCAACATGCAGGAGAGTCTTTGGTACCTCCTAGCATCACGTGGGGCCCCTACAAGTTGATAGTAGGGATTGGCTGGCCAGATCAGATGACCTGGGAATATAAGAATCTGGTCCCACGCTGCTTGCATCATACGCCGTCTGCATGAGATTAGGGATAGAACTGCTGTCTGTCAGGGAGAGTGTTAGGGCCTGAATTTAGATGTTGGTTAGGCAGGAATCACCCACAAAGAACCCAACAGCCCTTCTAAAGGCTACAAGCAACTTTTTTTTTTGGTCTCCTCCAGGCTGCTGGCTGGGACTTGTAGTGCTGCTGCTAGCCGCAGTCTAGAGAATAATTTTTTTCACTCAATTACATAAACTACAGTCCAGTGAATAATTGTGAGGTGTGCGCTACACTAGCCGCAGTCTAGAGAATACGTTATTATTCTCAGTTATATAAACTACAGTCCAGTGAACAATTGTGAGGTGTGCGGTACACTAGCCACAGTCTAGAGAATACGTTTTTATTCTCAGTTATATAAACTACAGTCCAGTGAACAATTATGAGGTGTGCGATACACTAGCCGCAGTCTAGAGAATATTTTTTATTCTCAGTTATATAAACTACAGTCCAGTGAACAATTGTGAGGTGTGCAGTACACTAGCCGCAGTCTAGAGAATACGTTTTTATTCTCAGTTATATAAACTACAGTCCAGTGAACAATTGTGAGGTGTGTGATACACTAGCTGCAGTCTAGAGAATATGTTTTTATTCTCAGTTATATAAACTACAGTCCAGTGAACAATTATGAGGTGTGCAGTACACAAGCCGCAGTCTAGAGAATACGTTTTTATTCACAGTTATATAAACTACAGTCCAGTGAACAATTGTGAGGTGTGCGATACACTAGCCGCAGTCTAGAGAATAATTTTTTTCACTCAATTACATAAACTACAGTCCAGTGAACAATTGTGAGGTGTGCGATACACTAGCTGCAGTCTAGAGAATACGTTTTTATTCTCAGTTATATATATTACAGTCCAGTGAACAATTGTGAGGTGTGCGATACACTAGCCGCAGTCTAGAGAATAATTTTTTTCACTCAATTACATAAACTACAGTCCAGTGAACAATTGTGAGGTGTGCGATACACTAGCCGCAGTCTAGAGAATACGTTTTTATTCTCAGTTATATAAACTACAGTCCAGTGAACAATTGTGAGGTGTGCGGTACACTAGCCGCAGTCTAGAGAATACGTTTTTATTCTCAGTTATATAAACTACAGTCCAGTGAACAATTGTGAGGTGTGTGATACACTAGCTGCAGTCTAGAGAATATGTTTTTATTCTCAGTTATATAAACTACAGTCCAGTGAACAATTGTGAGGTGTGCAGTACACTAGCCGCAGTCTAGAGAATACGTTTTTATTCACAGTTATATAAACTACAGTCCAGTGAACAATTGTGAGGTGTGCGATACACTAGCCGCAGTCTAGAGAATAATTTTTTTCACTCAATTACATAAACTACAGTCCAGTGAACAATTGTGAGGTGTGTGATACACTAGCTGCAGTCTAGAGAATACGTTTTTATTCTCAGTTATATATATTACAGTCCAGTGAACAATTGTGAGGTGTGCGATACACTAGCCGCAGTCTAGAGAATAATTTTTTTTCACTCAATTACATAAACTACAGTCCAGTGAACAATTGTGAGGTGTGCGATACACTAGCCGCAGTCTAGAGAATAATTTTTTTCACTCAATTACATAAACTACAGTCCAGTGAATAATTGTGAGGTGTGCGATACACTAGCCGCAGTCTAGAGAATACGTTTTTATTCTCAGTTATATAAACTACAGTCCAGTGAACAATTATGAGGTGTGCAGTACACTAGCCGCAGTCTAGAGAATACGTTTTTATTCACAGTTATATAAACTACAGTCCAGTGAACAATTGTGAGGTGTGCGATACACTAGCCGCAGTCTAGAGAATAATTTTTTTCACTCAATTACATAAACTACAGTCCAGTGAACAATTGTGAGGTGTGCGATACACTAGCTGCAGTCTAGAGAATACGTTTTTATTCTCAGTTATATATATTACAGTCCAGTGAACAATTGTGAGGTGTGCGATACACTAGCCGCAGTCTAGAGAATAATTTTTTTCACTCAATTACATAAACTACAGTCCAGTGAACAATTGTGAGGTGTGCGATACACTAGCCGCAGTCTAGAGAATAATTTTTTTCACTCAATTACATAAACTACAGTCCAGTGAATAATTGTGAGGTGTGCGATACACTAGCCGCAGTCTAGAGAATACGTTTTTATTCTCAGTTATATAAACTACAGTCCAGTGAACAATTGTGTGGTGTGCGGTACACTAGCCGCAGTCTAGAGAATACATTTTTATTCTCAGTTATATAAACTACAGTCCAGTGAACAATTGTGAGGTGTGTGATACACTAGCTGCAGTCTAGAGAATACGTTTTTATTCTCAGTTATATAAACTACAGTCCAGTGAACAATTGTGAGGTGTGCGGTACACTAGCTGCAGTCTAGAGAATACGTTTTTATTTTCAGTTATATATATTACAGTCAAGCGAACAATTGTGAGGTGTGTGATACACTAGCCGCAGTCTAGAAAATACGTTTTTATTCTAAGCTATATAAACTACAGTCCAGTGAACAATTGTGAGGTGTGCGATACACTAGCCGCAGTCTAGAGAATAATTTTTTTCACTCAATTACATAAACTACAGTCCAGTGAACAATTGTGAGGTGTGCGATACACTAGCTGCAGTCTAGAGAATACGTTTTTATTCTCAGTTATATATATTACAGTCCAGTGAACAATTGTGAGGTGTGCGATACACTAGCCGCAGTCTAGAGAATAATTTTTTTCACTCAATTACATAAACTACAGTCCAGTGAACAATTGTGAGGTGTGCGATACACTAGCCGCAGTCTAGAAAATACGTTTTTATTCTCAGCTATATAAACTACAGTCCAGTGAACAATTGTGAGGTGTGCGGTACACTAGCCGCAGTCTAGAGAATACGTTTTAAAGAAAGTGAGGATGACCGACGGACTGTGGTGTGCAACCTGTGCCACACCAGGATCAGCAGGGGAGCCACCACTACCAGCCTAACCACTACCAGCATGCGCAGGCATATGAGTGCTAAACACCCGACTCAGTGGAACCAAGGCCATTCACCTCCTGCGGGTCACACCACTGCCCCTTCCCCTGTGTCACATGCTGGCTCTGCGAGCCAACCCCTGTCCAGGACCCTGGCACGAGCGCCTCCCGCCCTACAACCACCCCTTCACCTCCACGATCCTCCACAACCTCCACCAATGTGTCCCAGCGCAGCGTTCAGCTGTCTTTGCAGCAGATGTTTGAGCGCAAGCGCAAATACAATTCCAGCCACCCACATGCACAAGCCCTAAACGTCCACATCTCCAAATTGTTGAGCCTGGGGATGCTGCCCTATAGACTGGTAGAGACTGAGGCTTTCCGCAACCTGATGGCGGTGGCTGTCCCTCGGTACTTGGTCCCCAGCCGTCACTATTTTTCCCAATGTGCCGTCCCAGCCCTACACCAGCACGTGTCAGAGAACATCATCCGTGCCCAGACCAACGCGGTTAGTGATAAGGTCCACCTAACCACGGACACGTGGACAAGTGCTGCCGGGCAGTGACACTATATCTCACTGACGGCACATTGGGTTAACTTGGTGGAGGCTGGGACCGAGTCTGACCCTGGGGCCGCTCATGTACTGCCCACACCGAGGATTGCAGGGCCTACCTTGGTCACGGTTTCTCAGATGTACTATGCCTCTTCCTCCAACCCCTCCTCCTCCTCCTCCGAATTACCATCCGTGGGCACGGTGCCTTCAGTCGGTAGCTCTAGGCGCAGCAGCAGTGCCGTGGGTAAGCGCCAGCAGGCGGTGCTCAAACTGCTGAGCTTAGGTGACAAAAGGCACACCACCCAAGGGCTGTTACAGGACATCACGGCGCAGACCGATCTGTGGCTGGCACCGCTGAACCTCAAGCCAAGCATGGTTGTGTGTGACAACGGGCGTAACCTGGTGGCGGCTCTGCAACTCGGCAGACTCACACATGTGCCATGCCTGGCCCACGTGTTCAATCTCATAATTCAGCGGTTCCTCAAGACATACCCCAATTTGTCAGATTTGCTCACCAAGGTGCACCGCATCTGTGCGCATTTCCGCAAGTCAACCACAGATGCTGCCACTCTCAGGGCAGCGCAGCCGCGCCTACAACTGCCAGCTCACCGACTGTTGTGCGACTTGCCCACGAGATGGAATTCGACATTAAACATGTTATCCAGAGTTTACCAGCAGCGCAGAGCGATTGTAGACTGCCAGATGTCAACTTCCACCAGAACTGGTAGTCAGGTCAGTCAGCTTCCTCAAGTCTACAATGAGGAGTGGACGGAGGAGGAGGAGTCAACACAGATGGTCAGCGGCGCTGCCGCCATTATCAGCCTCACCATCCAGCTGCTTTGCCTGTTAAAAAACTCACTGCTCAGCATGAAGTGAGAAGCTTTGCGCTTGTCACAGGAGATGGGGGAAGAAGATACGTCGCTTGATAGCCAGAGCACCCTCCGGTCTGTTTCTCAGCGCGTATTGGAAGAAAGGGATGAGGAGGAGGAGGAAGAGGAGGAGAATGTTGGCGAGACAGAAGAGGGTACCAGTGCTCAGTCCTTCTTAACTCTTGAGCGTGTATGGGCTGAAGAGGAGGACTCGGAGGAGGAGGAAATGGAGAGTCAGGCCAGTGAGGAGAGGGAATTCTTGCGTGTTGGGACTCTGGCGCACATGGCAGACTTCATGTTAGGCTGCCTATCCCGTGACCCTCGCGTTAGAAGCATTTTTTCAAACACTGATTACTGGGTGTTCACTCTCCTGGACCCCCGGTACAAGCAGAACCTTTCCACTCTCATCCCTGTAGAGGAAAGGAGTATGAGAGTGAATCAATATCAACAGGCCCTGGTGCACAAGCTGAAACAATCCTTCCCATCTGACGCCGCT